>OX637647.1:5521013-5597359 GCA_951802225.1 Euspilapteryx auroguttella
AGAATATTTCTTAGGCTAAAATGGGCGAATAAAACAGCAAATATTATTTTGATTGATTGATATCCTTTCAAATCAAATTCTACCTAACTGATTGATTTGATTTTAATTTCATTTTAAATGCTTTTTTTGCATTGCATTACAATTTTCTTCTTTCTTTAGAGGTGCTTTATTTAAAAGAACTCTCAGCGACAAGCTGCCGAAAACCAGGTGTGTAGGTACTTTACAAAATATCTGGCAATAGGTATGTACCTATGAAGATTTTCTTGTTATCGGTCAATCTACTTGAAAATTACCAAATTCCCACAATTATTACGCAATTATAACTTTCCTACTTACAGCCTACAACACTAGTGTTTATATTACTTACAGATCCTACCTTATAACTGTATGAATGGGAAGACAGTATCTAAACAACATAATATCCCAGACAAGAAAACATTTTCACCGCAGCATGAGTATTGATATTGGAGGTGTGCGACAGTGGGGCCGAAAAAGTAACGGTATCGAAATTTTGAAAATGCCAATATTCAGTGCATCGAACAAAGGATTAGTGCGCGAAGTGTCGAATTTGTGCATCCAGACGTTTTGGAGTTATAGGCGAAAAACTAATTCTGCTGGGATGACGTCATCCTGGAAACACTTTTTTGAACCGCTGGGCCTAGGTCTTTGAAACTTGGCAGAAATGTAGCTTATAAATGTGCCTAAATGTGCGCTGAATCTGGTAAATGTGCCTCTTCAGATAACAGAGTTATTCCATCTGTTGCTGGACTGACGTTTTGCCGGAAATCTATTTTATTAAATATTTCGGAAACTGCTGACGCTAGAGAACTGGATTTTTTCATAAGCATTACTAGTCACTTTCTTGAATTTGTGTCAATATGTCGGTTCAAAATAATTGTTAGTTTTCGTGAAAAAAAAATAAACAACAAAAAGAGAAATACCCTGAGCACTAATTAAGGACGATACTTGGAGACTTCAAAACTCTATAATCCCTTCCTTACCTTGTCCTTCACGTTATTCTGAAGTTTTTATAACGCTAGGTCAAATACTTTTCGAGAAATAAAGCTTTAACTAAATGTTTGACCGCGCGTTAGGTTTAACAACCTTTCACGCAAAAACCAAAGCAGCGACGACATTGGTAACCTGGCACTAATTCGAGTATTATGTAATAAAGATTTACTTTAAATTTCAGTGTGATATTCTTAAACAATCCGAAGTTATTCAAGAAAAACATTAAATTTAGAACTAACCGACCAAATTAAATGGACCACTAAAAAGCGGCCATTGCATACAGTGTGCCCACATTTTCTAGTTTGTTGGATTATAGTGTACCTTTTAGCTGAAAAGTGTATTTTGAGGTTGCAATATGTACATGGCTAAGTTAAAAAATACGAAATTCCTTTCTCTTAGTACCTATATGATCTTTTGAGTAAGTACCTAATGCTAAACTAAGTACCTAGATATTATCATTATTTGACGTAAGTATTAAATATCTAAGTAAGTAAGTAAGTAAGTACATAGATAATGTATAAATAGTAGTATCTAGTTAGTTAGGCATTAGGTAATGACGATTCACTAAGTATTCTTATCAAATTTCTTGCTAGGGTTTAGCGTTTAGCCTAGATATAGAGTACCTACTGAGGTAACAAGTATATGCATGACGGGGTTGGCGGCGCGGGGCGGCGGCGGAGCGCGGGGCGGTCCGCTTTGCTCTGCACGCACAGGGCACAGATCTGGTAGTCTATATACACGGAGAGAGTTTCTCGAAGGATTTGGGGCGAGAATCGGATTTTGAAACTTCTTTGAGGTTAAATTTAATAAACTAGCTTTAGTGGTGAGATGTTCAGAGTAAAATAATACCGTACAGTATGGGCATTGGGTGTAGATGTTGTAGTCCCAGATCTTCCTAAATCCTAGTAATCCCAGAGAAGGCGAATGGAACACTTGTACTTTGATTATTAAATTTATTTTTGACTAATTTAATGTCTGTACAAATATTTACAACGTCTAACAATTATATATTTAAAAGTAGTTAGTAAAGCGCGCGGTAGCGAAAGCATAGAGAAGAGCGGAGCGACGTGCGTCTTGTGCGGTGGCTATGTTTCACTGGTTGTTGAAAAGGCTGTTGGCCGACCGCGTGGCCGCGCTCGGGCTGGTCCGTAGCCTTTCGTCATTGGTCGGCGCGGGCGCACTGCGCGACACCTAAGTAGAGGTGGTCGTTATTTACAATCGCATTTAAAAAAACTCGTTATTTCATGGCAACGAATCGCATTGCTATTCACAACGAATGTATAATGCGATCGCGTTTTCGTTGCCGTCGGCAACGATCGATCGCGTTCTCGTTGCCCGGCAACGATCGCGTTCTCGTTGCCGTCAGCAACGAAAACGCGATCGCATGTGACAGCTTGTCATTAGCAAAGCAACGAAACGCATTAAAGCACTGCGATCTCACTCCTATCGAATTAATATGAAATGTACTAAACAGACATTTTGCTGAAAAAAAATGTATAAGGTTTTGTAATATCGATAATTGCTGCACTTCGATAAAAATATCCTTATTACCATTGATATTATAGAGCAAACTTGCATGTCTAGTTATATCCTGCATTTTCGTTGTCAATCGAATTTTCGTTGCCGATCGCATTTTCGTTGCCGATCGCAGTTTAAAATCGCAGTTGTTCGAAAATAGCATAACAGCGATCGCATGCGATTGAAAAATAACAGTTATTCTCACCCCTATATAATTGTTAGACGTTGTAAATATTTGTACAGACATTAAATTAGTCAAAAATAAATTTAATAATCAAAGTACAAGTGTTCCATTCGCCTTCTCTGGGATTACTAGGATTTAGGAAGATCTGGGACTACAACATCTACACCCAATGCCCATACTGTACGGTATTATTTTACTCTGAACATCTCACCACTAAAGCTAGTTTATTAAATTTAACCTCAAAGAAGTTTCAAAATCCGATTCTCGCCCCAAATCCTTCGAGAAACTCTCTCCGTGTATATAGACTACCAGATCTGTGCCCTGTGCGTGCAGAGCATAGCGGACCGCCCCGCGCTCCGCCGCCGCCCCGCGCCGCCAACCCCGTCATGCACATACTTAGTTACCTCAGTAGGTACTCTATATCTAGGCTAAACGCTAAACCCTAGCAAGAAATTTGATAAGAATACTTAGTGAATCGTCATTACCTAATGCCTAACTAACTAGATACTACTATTTATACATTATCTATGTACTTACTTACTTACTTACTTAGATATTTAATACTTACGTCAAATAATGATAATATCTAGGTACTTAGTTTAGCATTAGGTACGTACTCAAAAGATCATATAGGTACTAAGAGAAAGGAATTTCGTATTTTTTAACTTAGCCATGTACATATTGCAACCTCAAAATACACTTTTCAGCTAAAAGGTACACTATAATCCAACAAACTAGAAAATGTGGGCACACTGTATGCAATGGCCGCTTTTTAGTGGTCCATTTAATTTGGTCGGTTAGTTCTAAATTTAATGTTTTTCTTGAATAACTTCGGATTGTTTAAGAATATCACACTGAAATTTAAAGTAAATCTTTATTACATAATACTCGAATTAGTGCCAGGTTACCAATGTCGTCGCTGCTTTGGTTTTTGCGTGAAAGGTTGTTAAACCTAACGCGCGGTCAAACATTTAGTTAAAGCTTTATTTCTCGAAAAGTATTTGACCTAGCGTTATAAAAACTTCAGAATAACGTGAAGGACAAGGTAAGGAAGGGATTATAGAGTTTTGAAGTCTCCAAGTATCGTCCTTAATTAGTGCTCAGGGTATTTCTCTTTTTGTTGTTTATTTTTTTTTCACGAAAACTAACAATTATTTTGAACCGACATATTGACACAAATTCAAGAAAGTGACTAGTAATGCTTATGAAAAAATCCAGTTCTCTAGCGTCAGCAGTTTCCGAAATATTTAATAAAATAGATTTCCGGCAAAACGTCAGTCCAGCAACAGATGGAATAACTCTGTTATCTGAAGAGGCACATTTACCAGATTCAGCGCACATTTAGGCACATTTATAAGCTACATTTCTGCCAAGTTTCAAAGACCTAGGCCCAGCGGTTCAAAAAAGTGTTTCCAGGATGACGTCATCCCAGCAGAATTAGTTTTTCGCCTATAACTCCAAAACCTCTGGATGCACAAATTCGACACTTCGCGCACTAATCCTTTGTTCGATGCACTGAATATTGGCATTTTCAAAATTTCGATACCGTTACTTTTTCGGCCCCACTGTCGCACACAAATTTGTTGAGTCTTTAATTTCCGTCAGCGGTTCACTATAAGTGATAGAAACAACGGGGTCATCATTATTGGTTCACTATTTTTTTTTTTTTACACAGAGCCCCTAACAAGGAAGAACCTGAATCTACGGTTATTCCCAGTTGTCACCACTGGGTGCCCGGTGCCCGTAAAATACATCAGACGAACAACACACCCAGACTGGCAAAAAAAACATCGATATTCATCATAACAATAGTCCCTGCCGGGAATCGAACCCGGTGCACCCGCGTCTCAGTCCACATCACTGTGCTGCTAACAGAGCCACGGACGGAGCAGTTAATAGAGACAATTTGTAGCGGAACTATTACGTAAAAACTGTTCTAGGCTGGCCTTGGTAACCATTTTTCGTGTTAAAATAAACAATAAAATTGTAGTAATAGTTAGAAACAAGAAAAAACTGTCAGTCAAAATAATTGCGCGTGCCGAAAGAAGATGCAATGTAAAAAGGGACACCCGTATATGAATTACCGTGAAATGAAAAAAAAGTGGTCAATACATCGAAATGGCGAGCATGCAACTGCTCACGTACAGTACAAATTGTAAATATAATCACGATTAGTCCGTATGCGTACTGGCGCTGTACATTAAGGAGCCAGATAAATTTCAACGTAACTACGAAACATACGTAAGAATTTGCGTACTGCTCTTGTGTACATTGTAATAACAGATTTTAAAACACCACTACAATGTATACGTAAGCAGTTTCGTATGGCTGCGTACTGGCCTTGTATAGAACGGAAAGACGCGTCGGCCATATTTTTCAAGGGCGCGGAAGGGACGGTTCGCGTGCACATAGGACAGTTTAATGATAATTTAATGCGGTGCGGAGCGATGCGGCTACTCTGTTCTACGTGCGCGCGAACCGTCCCCTCCGCGCCCTCCGCCGCCGTTCAGTTTAGTTGGAATGTTTGCTTAAAATTATGGCCGACGCGTCCACTTCGCGCAAACAAATCAAGTCAACTGATCGCGTTCGCTTCATCTCGCGCCGCGTCGCGCCGCACCCTACGTGCGTTTGGTCACATGGAGTTCTTCTCGTCCTTTGTGGGGGCGGGGAGTCGGGTTATTGGCCGATTAGCCACTGCCCGAGGAAGTCTTCGCCTCCCGTGAATGCGGGAGTGTCGTTGGGAACGACTCCTTCTCAGACCCTTTCGGGGAGGGGGAGTCGGTGACTTCTACTGATAATCTGCTAACCAACTCTCCCTTGCCGGAGCAAGGGCTTGGTGGACTCTTGAATCAACTCTCCGACAGCTGAGACCTTGAAGCGTCAGCCGTCGGCTTGGGGATATCAGTCGGGCATTGGACGTCAATCGGGCCGAGGAGTTCGCGCGGGTAGGGCTTGCCGTCCGGTGGTCGCGCGTGCTGGGGTGCGATGTCCCTGATGTGGGCCGGGTCGGAGGAGTCAGCGCGCGCGAACATGCCCTGGGCAAGGCGCACGATGAACTCGTCCAGGCTCTCCACTCGAAGGTGTCTCTGGATCACGTCGTTCCTCACGTAGCGCGGTGCGCCCGCGACAGAGCGCAGCGACAAGGATTGCTGCGCTCTGAGTGTGCGACGGTGGGATTCAGCGAGCAGGTGGTACCATGCTTGCGCCGCGTACGTGAGGCGCGTGCGGATGTACGTCTTGTACACACCCACCTTCGTACGCAGAGGGAGTCTTGAGTGGAGGACTGGACGGAGAATGGCGCGAGCTGCTCGGGTCGAGTTGACGACTGCAGCTGCGTGTGGGGCCATAGTGAGGCGGCGGTCGACGGTGACCCCGAGGTACTTGGCCGTGCGGGACCACTGCACTGGTTGCGACTGGAGCTTCAGGGGTTCAGGGAGGGCGTCGCAGCGGGAGACCACCAGCGCCTGTGTCTTACTCACATTCACTGATAGCCTCCATTTGGCGAGCCACTGCGGGAGGGCGTCCAACGTCGCATCTTCACGGCTGCGTGTGGGGCCTTGTACGAGGACGAAATGTACGCAGCGTCGTCTGCGTACAAGGCGAGCAGCGCCCCGCCCTCTACTGGGATGTCGTCGGTGTACCTGGAGTAGAGGACGGGCGACAGGCAGCTGCCCTGCGGGACGCCAGCGGAGATTGGACGCGGGGACGAGAGAGAGTTCTCCACCGCGACCCTGAAGCTCCGGTTCTGTAAGAAGGAGCAGACTACTTTTAGTATCCGGCGAGGGGTCGGCGCCTGGGCTAGTTTGTAGACCAGCCCGACGTGCCAGACCCTGTCGAATGCCTTCTCCATGTCCAGGAATACTGCCACCGAGTGCTTCCGTTTGTTCCAGTTCACGGCGAGCTGGTGGAGTACCCTGGTCAGTTGGTCACGTAGGAAACTTCAATAGGTTAAATACTGTTTATTGTTTTCGCGCCGCACCGCGCCGCATCGTGTTTCCATCCAGATCGCTCACGTAGGACGCAGCGTTACAGCGCATAGTAGTTTGTATGAGAGGTAGCAGATTGTGGCGACTGCGCCGTAATTTCGCCTTATCTTGTGTTCGCAACCACCTAGACTAGGTAATAATGAATAATGCACGCACTGGGTGACCTAGTGCGTGCATTATTCATGAGTACAGCGTCGGTCTAGGAGGGCGTAACAGATTTATTTGTCTATGGTCTCGTGCGCCCTAGACTGTATTACCAAAGAACAAGAGCTATTTTACAATAAAGAAAAACTGGAAGTGGCACGCCGTCCTAGACCGCCACTGTACGTACAATCACGGACTCGTTCAGCGTAACACTTTTGTCTATGGTCTCGCGCGCGCTAAACCAGATAACAAGGGCTCATTTGCAATATAGAAAAACCGGAAGCGTTACGCTGAACGAGTAACACGGACTTACGAACGAATATAACTTTCAATTATCTAGGTATAGCTCTTACAAAGTTATATTTTGCATCATGCATGAAAATAAATACAAATTACAGCTTTACTTACAAATGTATTACAGTACAAAAAGTATTTTATTAATTTAACATTTTACTTTAGGCTTCTATAACATATCATAGCGCCGCCCCTAAAGAAAAACATCTCAAACAAGGCTTTTTTAAAAAAAAAGAGGTACTTATTGATGCTAAAAGAAAACAGTTTATTTAAGTCCACACATTGAAGCATAACTTCCTTAAAATTGCTATGCAAGCTCTGCCAACACATTTCTATCCAGATTTGTAATAAATGCCTTGTTTAAAATGACTTTTTTTTTTGTTATTCTTGCTACAACCAAGTTTCCTTTTTAGCTGATGATAGATGTCAGTCCGTTTTATACTAAAAAGTTTCTTTCTTCTGGCATATTATGCAATTCAAAACTTTTGCTTGTTCTGCTTCAGTCTTAGGACTGAGGCAGGCTTATGCTCCAATCTTCTCAATTTCTTCTGCATCTTCAATGTCCAGTAGGTGAATTTTCTTACCAAAGTGCCCTTCAATGGTTTTACAAATATCCATAGTTAGTGCTGAATCAACTAAATTAATGGCAATTCCTGCTTTACCAAATCTCCCTGTGCGCCCAATCCTATGCAAGTAGGTTTCACAGTCAGCCTTCTTGTTGAGGTCCATTGGCATGTCAAAGTTGACAACCAGTGTAACCTGTTCCACATCAATTCCCCGAGACAGTACATTAGTGGTGATGAGAACCTTCTCCAGTCCAGCTCTAAAGCGATCCAGAACTGCTATTCTCTGCTCCACTGTGAGCTCTCCTGACAAGACAGCCACTGAATGCCCATCCTTGGACATTTTTTCAGACAACCAACTAGCAGTCTTTCTAGTATGGCAGAAAATAATAGCTTGCCCAATAGTAATAACTCCATAAATATTGCAAATAGCTCTGTACTTTTCTTCAGCACTCTTGCACTTTACATAGTATTGCTTGATGTTATCTAGAGATTCCTCTTCACGTAGAAGACGAATTATGATTGGATTTGGTACAATTATCTCAGCAAACTCCATTACAGCTGTATCATATGTTGCAGAGAAGAACATCATTTGACAGGTGGAAGGCAGACATTTGTGGATCCTGATGCATTGGTCCTGGTGACCCTGGCGATCAATCATGACATCAGCCTCATCCAACACAAACACCTTGATTTTGTTTAAATCAAACATTCCAAACTTGACACTCCAGTCAAGCATTTTTCCAGGTGTTCCTATAATAATGTGATCAGTGATCTTAGTGCCTCTAGGTAGCTCCTCACCTCGGACTGCATACTTCAGCTTTATCTCAGGGCAGAATTTTGCCATTTTAGCTGCCACTTCACCAGTTTGTATAGCAAGCTCATAAGTGGGACTGAGACAGAGGACCTGAGGAAAGTTCTTAGTAGAATCTACTCGGCTAAGCATTGCCAAAACAAAGGCTGCAGTCTTGCCAGTTCCTGACTGAGACTGAGCAATCATGTTCTGTGGAGGATCTGCTAGTAGTGTAGGGAGAGCAGTCTCCTGAATCTTAGAAGGAGCATTAAAACCCATGGCGTAAACTCCCTTTAGCAAATTTGGTTTAAGATGTAATGCCTCAAATGTTTTCACAGAATACAGAGGTGAGTTTGGGTCCTTTCTTTGAATTTCAATATCCAATTTTGACTCAACCAAGCCCTGCCTGATGATCTTCATAAGCAGTGAAGCCTCTGCCGGATTAGCTGCATCCGGAGAATCCTCTGATTCATTAGAAGGGGTTAGTTGCTGTTTGTTCAAGCCAAGCCCAGCAACTTTGTTTGATATTTCTAGTTCTTCAGCTTTCTGACCCCACTGATTAGCCATGGTTGTTTCTGAAAATTTGGTAAAAACCTTTTTAGATTAACTTCCACATGCTTTAATTTGGGTCGGTAGGGCGTTTTAGGCGGTTTAGCAGCATTGAAATGAAAATAATTGCAAAAACTATGCAGTTCTAAGTAGGTTTGTACCAACCTGCCTGTTATAGAGTTCAAATATTTTAACCAGAAAACAAGCCCACACAGCCTAGTAAATGTCTTGCTATCGGCAGAAAACTTCACGGTCGGTGGGTCGTTTTACACAGTTATCAGCAGTTAATTAGTCAATATAAGTTTTTTTTACTAAAAATCAGGATAGCGGCGAGCAAATTTATTTTGTAATATAATATGTACCTAGCAGTGTTGCCAATGGCTATTTACCAGATTCCCCAAGATCACTGGTCAAATTCCCCAAATTTGGGGAGAAATATATCCTGATTCCCCACAAAATCCCCACACAATGAGATAGTGAACTATTTACGAAATAACTTTAAAAATCAACCATTTACTAATGACAAACACCTAAAAAAATCGCAATATCACTTTAAAAAAAATCATCCGGTATATAATAATCCTCCTCCGGGTTTCTCTTATGTTCAGGCTTAAAAGTAAATACTAGCATAAATACATGTAAAAACTGATGAAGTGTAAATTTAACTTACTCGAACAAAAACCAAAAAAAGAAAAAAAATAAGTATCAATGTTTTCTAATTTATACTTAAAAGAAACAAATATTATACATTAGCAAAGACTAAGGATATCCAACTGACTGATTTAAGGGTGGGGTGATACATTTTCACTATTTTATTTCGCTATTATTCAGTAATTCAAACGAATAAGGTAAATAATCTCTTCCATGAAGATAAGTTTGAGCCTTTTTTTAAATTAAATTAATTAAAGGCAGTAATTTATATTCGATCAATGGATGTTTTGGTTGTAAGTTTTTTTGAATTTGTAAAATGCTAAATTCCCCGCATATTCCCCGCACAGTGCCTCTCCCCACAAATTCCCCAATCGCTTTGGGATTCCCCGCAGTTTGGGGAATTCCCCATACATTGGCAACGCTGGTACCTAGGTACCTACCTACACAGACCAACTAGAGATGGGTAGGTACCTACCTGTAGCCGTAGCCTGATTCCCCTATTTTTTTCCGGACGGTGCCGTAACGAGGCCGTCGCGATTGACCAAATCGGTATTCCCATCCTCAAATTTAGCCGTGACGACCCGGCTCCTATCGCAAAACCGTCGAACCGTATTACACTAAATCGTTCAGACGTCGTTGGTCTATAAATCGGTATTATCGTAAAAAAATTAATGTCGCTTCGATAGGATTGCGACGACTAAACGTCAAACAAATCATTCGATCGAAAGGTCGTTTTGCAAAAGTACCTTATAGCGATAAGGTCGCCTTTTGTCAACTTACTGTACTATTAATGTTCTTGTTTTTGTGTTTTTTGTGCAATAAAGATATCATTCATTCATTCATTCATTCATACCTTTTTATCAACTTTTCCTATAAAAAACGTCGAATTATTGATAAAAAATTAACAATTAAAATAAATGGAAGCATTGTTTCGTGATTCCATCATCATAATCATTATCATAATCTCAGCCAAAATGCGTCCACTGCTGGACGTAGGCCTCCCCCACACATCACCACACTGACGGGTCTCTCGTCCGGTTTGACATCTCAGAGTTAGTGAGTTCATCATCACCACCCATCTCAGTCGAAAATCGTCCACTGCTGGACGCAGGCCTCCCCCACACATCGCCACACCGACGGGTCATGTTTCGAGTGACTCTCATCCAGAGTTATCCTGCAGTCTATAGCGGTCTTCTGACCACCTTGTGAAGGGTCTGCCTACTCTGCGTCTTTCGGTGCGCGGTCGCCACAATGCGTGTCACTCACTCCCCATAGGTACCAATCAATAATGCATGGTCTACTTACAAACTATACAGTGTGTCCGGGGAAGTTATAACATAATTTTAAGGGTGTATTCTATGATCAATTTCATCGATGAAACACCCCATATGGGGGGTCGCAGCCTCACCCCCCCCTCAGTATGATGTTTTTTTTTTTTTTTTGCAAAAGTCGACCCCGCCTACTTTTAAATTCACAGTTAAATATCTAAGGCTCACAGACCCTTAATTAAGGTCTTGATCGAAGGCTTAGTAGCAAGGCTACCTAAGTTACTAACAAAATAACCAAGTATTGGTTTTACTTTTTTTTTAAAGATGATAAACCATAAAAAAAAATTTTTTTTGTGCATTTTTTACGGTTTTTCAAAGTTTCCACAAAAATTGCAGATACTTTTTTTATTATTTGTGTTTATTGTTAGCTTTTGAGTTGTTCTCCAAATTGGTATTACATTTATTTCTCTACGTCTATTACTTTAGAAATTATCAACTACCAAAAAGACCCTTCGCTTTTACCTTTTAATTTAAGATTTCAGTTTAACCCACTTTTATTAAAAATAAAGTCAATATTTAATTCTTTTGTTAGTTATTTTGGTAGCCTACCTACTTAAGTCTTCGTACAAGTCCTAAATTAAGAGCCCTTTTACGCAAACAGTGGTGCAACTCTAGAAAAAAAAAAAACTAAAGTGGGGCTTTTTTTCAGAAAAAAAGTGCTCCCTTTTACATAAAATCTTGGTCCCTTGTATTTTTTTAGTATTTCAAATAATATCTAGGTTTTAAATGTTTATGGATTACTGTTTTTTGCTAAAAGAAGCCACTTTTAGCTACTTTTAGGAATAAACAGTAATAAATACATGAAACAGTATAAACCTAAAGTGGCCACTTTTAGCAACAAACAGTAAAACATAAACATTTTAAATATTTAAATATTATGTTTATGTTTTGGTTTTATTTAATTTTATTTCATTTTAATTTAATTATATTATTAAATGATTTATTTATTTTATTTTAATTTTTAATACTTTCATTGTTTTATTTATTTTATTTTTAATTTTTCTTATTTTATTTTATTGATATAATGTTGTACATATTATTTTGTGATCATTATCTCATAATGTAAGGAATGAGCCTTTGTAGCTTGAATAAAAAACTTTTATTATTATTATTATTATTATTAATACAAAAAAAATACTAGGGACCAAGATTTTATGCACAAGGGAGCACTTTTTTCTGAAAAAAGCCTTACTTTAGAATTTTATTTTTTTCTAGAGTGGCGCCACTGTTCGCGTAAAAGGACTCTTAGTTTAGGTCTTGTACGAAGGCTCAGTAGGTAGGCTACCAAAATAACTAACAAAAGAATTAAATATTGACTTTATTTTTAATAAAAGTGGGTTAAACTTAAAACTTTAAATTTAAAAGGTAAAAGCGAAGGGTCTTTTTGGTAGTTGATAATTTCTAAAGTAATAGACGTAGAGAAATAAATCTAATACCAATTTGGAGAACAACTACCTACCTGTAGCCGTAGCCTGATTCCCCTATTGTTTTTCGGACGGTGCCGTAGCGAGGCCGTCGCGATCGACCAAATCGGTATTCCTATCCTCAAATTTTGCCGTGACGGCCTGGCTCCTATCGCAAAACCGTCGAACCGTATTACACTAAATTGTTCAAACGTCGTTGGTCTGTAAATCGGTATTGTATTATCGTAAAAAAATGAATGTCATTTCGATAGGATTGCGACGACTAATTAATGTCAAATCATTCGATCGACAGGTCGTTTTGCAAAAGTACCTTTTTATCAACCTTTTCCTATAGAAAACGTCGAATTATTGATAAAAAATTAACAATTCAAATATATGGAAGCATTGTATCGTGATTATTCGTGATTCCATCATCATAATCTCAGCCAAAATGCGTCCACTGCTGGACGTAGGCCTCTCCTACACATCGCCACACCGACGGGTCTTGCTTAAGCGACTCTCGTCCGGTGTGACATCTCAGAGTTAGTGAGTTTTTCATCGAAACCATTCAGCCTAAAATCGTCCACTGCTGGACGCAGGCCGCCCCCACACATCGCCACACCGACGGGTCATGTTTCGAGTGACTCTCATCCAGAGTTATCCCGCAGTCTACAGCGGTCTCCGGGTCTTGCTTAGGCGACTCTCGTCCGGTGTGTTATCTCAGATTTAGTGAGTTCATAATCATTATTATCTCAGCCGAAAGGCGTCCACGCAGGACGTAGGCCTCCCCCACACATCACCACACTGACGGGTCTTTCTTCCGGTTTGACATCTCAGAGTTAGTGAGTTCATCATCACCACCCATCTCAGCCGAAAATCGTCCACTGCTGGACGCAGGCCACCTCCACACATTGCCTCACCGACGGGTCATGTTTCGAGTGACTCTCATCCAGAGTTATCCCGCAGTCTACAGCGGTCTTCTGACCACCTTGTGAAGGGTTTGCCTACTCTGCGTCTTTCGGTGCGCGGTCGCCACAATGCGTGCCACTCCCTAAAGTAAAAAATTAAAATCGAAACGCCTAGGCTCGTGGAAGACCTTTCCTAATTTATGGGTAGAACGAGGCGGAATGATGGTCAGTAATAGGACCAACCTAGGACCAACGTTATTTTGGCATAGGTACCAATCAATATTGCATGGTCTACTTACAAACTATATAAACGTACACAATAAACGGGAATCAAATACCTACGGTACCAAATAAAAGAAAATACCTAGCTATGATAATATTTCCATAAAACAAAACCTCGTTCGAAGTTTCCCGCACTCTAACGCGCTCTCTTTACTAAGTCCAATAACTAGGTATAGGTAGGTAGGTATAGGTACCTATTTCTAAAGTTCTTGCTCTGATTCAAACACAATAGACATCATGTCAAATTGATTCTAAGTTTTCTATTTATTTTTTTTGTATGAAAACATTTCATTTGGTGTCTTATCTTCACATATCTTAGACTAAGTTTTCACTATCGACGTAGACTAGAATCCCGCGCGATGTTTTTTAGACCAAATGAGCAATTCCACCAAAATTTGTACATTGGCCGTTTTTGGATGTCCCTAGCGTATTTAATTTTTTGTGGAAATATGACGATAAGCAGTATTTTGCCGGCGTCAGTTTTATATATTTAAGTATCTAGGCCACTTATTCCTATTTTTTGCTCAACTATTGTCAAAGAAAAACTATTTTAAATTAATTGTTGAAAATTCTGAAATTTCCTCCCCCATACTGTCCCTAACTTTGGTTGTCGCATTCACGTCTTAGTTTAGAAAGGTTTTTGTTCTTAAACATTAGTGGTTATTATTTTATCCGACAATGTAATTACTTGGCTTAATAAATATCGAGATTACATTTAAAAAAGTATTTAATAAGTATTTTTAAAAGATTTATTTCTCTTGTCCATGAAATTTCGACGATCCTGACATGTCAATATAGTTACGCTATTTTCTCAAATTTCCAAAAGACAAACTATGTCCATATTTAGGCATATTTTTATGTACTGGCAGACCGGTGGTAATATAATATTTAACACATTCATTCGCGGCATGCTCCAATGTAAAGATTCAATGTATAGATTTTTCAAGGTTTTCAAACCTACAGCGTTTAGTTCGTTCGTTTGCATATATACAGAGATTTATTAATAATATAAAATGTAGAGTTAATAAAGTAAGCGGTCCTCTCACTGCAAAGGAACTGAAGGCCGCTGAAACTAAGTTAATATTATTGTGTCAAAGAGAGTGTTTTCCTGAAGAGTTAAAGCATTTAAAAAATAAGAGCAAGATTAATGTAAAGTCTTCTTTATTTAGTTTAAATCCATTTTTGGATTCCGAAGGTGTCATTCGAGTCAGTGGGAGATTGGAAAACACTGAATATGAGTTTAGCAAGAGACACCCTGTTATATTAGATAGTAAGCATGTATTTTGTAAGTTACTGTTAGAGTATGAGCATAGAAGATTACTTCACGCGGGTCCGCAGCTTCTTCTTGCATCGATTAGAGAACGTTATTGGCCTATAGGTGGCAGAGTATTAGCAAGAAAAACCTTTAGACAATGTTTAAGATGCAGAAGGATGCAAGGAAAGGTTGCGCACCAGATTATGGGTAATTTACCTGCTACTAGAGCAGATCCTGGTTTTGTATTTGAAATTGTGGGTACGGACTTTGCCGGGCCTTTAATGATTAGTACGAAGAAGGGGCGCGATGCAAGATTAGTAAAGACTGAGGCTTTCATTTTAGCGTTAAGAAGATTTATTTCCCGTAGAGGAAAACCTAAGATTATTTATAGTGATAATGGGTCTAATTATGTTGGTACAAATAGAGCATTAGGTGTTTTATTAGAAAATAGTGTAGATGCTGTATCAGATTTCTCGACAAATGAAGGTATAGAGTTTCGTTTCTCGCCAGTAAGCGCGCCAAATTGGGGGGGATTATGGGAAGCGGCTGTAAAAACTGCAAAGAGTCATATGAAAAAGGTTGTCGGAAATTCTCATTTTACGTTTGAAGAGTTAACCACATTGTTTGCACAGATTGAGGCAGTGATGAATTCTAATGACCTTACACCTTTAAGTCCCGGGCACTTCTTAATTGGAAGACTGCTGCTATCGTTGCCAGCACCAAATCTGGAAGACGTCAACCCAAATCGCCTGCATCGATATGCAAAGATAGAGCAAGCGCGACAACATTTTTGGAGTAGGTGGACTAAGGAAGTTATCGCAGAAATGCATCAACGTACGAAATGGTTGGTAATTAGAGAAGAACAAACGCCACCATTAAAATGGCCATTGGGACGCATAGTTTGCCTGTATCCTGGAACGGACGCTGCAAATAGAGTCGCAGATATAAAGATAACTAAGGGAATCATAAGAAGATCAATACGTAAACTAGTACCCTTACTCGACGAAAGCACATCGTAACAACTCTACGTCTGGACCTGGCTGGAGGCCGCAGATTGTTCACGCATACGTAAACAAGCAAGATTCAGCAACACTCGTACGCACACACACACACACGGATGCACCGGAACCGCCATTAGAACTGCAAGTAACCGTGCGACCACCATCTTGTAGCGAGATAACGCTGTGTAAATTAAATATCAAAAAGCCTGTAATAAGCAAATTAAAGTTAGTTAAAACAATATAAAAAGTGTGTTATCTCTGCCTCCAAGCACCTGTATATCCTGTACACTGACTTATCTTTTATCTATAAAAAGACAGGCACCAACTTGTGAGGAGCGGTTGCACGTTGTGAGTTTTTTCTAGACTTTTTGTCAATATAGTTATAACAATTTCCAGAATTTTTTATATGATACTGGTACTGCTGATTTTAGTGGCTAATTTCTATGTTATCTCCGAACAAATAAGTGAAAGATTTAAATCTGCAAATGCATTTTTCAAATAAATATTAATTTTCTTTTCAAATGGGACCCTTGCGCGTTACGTCAGGCTCGTTACATTTTGTGTTGTAACATATATCCTGACAGGATTTGTAACGAAACTGACTAGATAAAGCTGGTGACATAATGAACTGATTAGTTTCGCTCGATACATTTACAGGGTAGTAAAAAATTACGTTTTAAAATAATAATAAAAAGCAATGAATTCTATAATGAGGACGGCAATTTACACTCTCAAATTTTCGATTGTCACAATAATTTTGGCTGATAAATATTAATTTTTTACTTCATGCTACAAATTTAGCTAACTATTTTAAAGAAATATTACGCAAAATTATAAAAACAAGACTTTAAAATGTTATTTTAGTGCATTTTTACTGTTTAACTAAAATCATTGCTAAAGACAAATTAAAATGACTACTGTGATCTTAGCTTAAGCATGTCAGTATTGTTACTACAATGTCAGGGTTAGTTACTGTCCCTAAAATATTTTGTAGTTTTTTATATTTTAAAATTGTTTTAGACGGAATAAGTATATTAAAACTTATGTAAATCGAAAGATCTTTTAAAAAGCCATATACTGGTTGTGATTTCATAATGTTATAGTAACTATTGTAGTAAAAAAATTAAAAGTAAGGCTTCAAATGGGGCCTTATCGTAACAAAACTTTTCAAGTGATCGCATTTCCGCAATTATATATAAAATAATTTATTTATTTGTGGTAAAATGTTAAATAGTACATAACCGATCAAATAAAAATCATTTGGAGCATACTAATTCTTCATATAATTTTTAATTAAATAATATTTTTGTAACGAACCTGACAACAAGATTTGAGATGATGAAGAAAAAAATTTGTATTTAATTTATTCGAGCATTAATACAGAGAACTTTCTTAAAACAACATAGTTTAATAAATATGCTAACTATTTAAGCTATGAAAACATTAAATTTAACACTTTTTTTTTGTTACGAAAATTCAAAACGTGTACAAATTTTGGTAGAACAGCTCAAATACATGGCAAAAGCGGGCACAGACCAAACATTTCTCAATCGTTTAAACGATTGTTGGTCGTAACGACGCCGTCCTATTTACATTCTAAAAAAGATTAGTGTAATACCATTTTTGAACAGGATGGAAGTCGGACGATCTGCAATCGTTACGAGGCCGTAACGGCCCGAAAAAATATGGGAATCATGGTACTGATTGACCTGACTGATTGAATTCATATAGAATTTGACATTTAACCTGATTGCTAGTGCCATCTTATGGCGGTCTTTGTAACTAAAAGTGACAGTTCGAAAAGCGCTCATCTCTAGTAGTAGTTAGTCTGTGCGCTCATTTTTGTTTGTGCTATACGCTTACAAAGGTACCTACACTAGTTCTTCCTCTAGATAGAATTTAGCAGATTATAATCAAGGAACAGTACATACCTACTCTAACGGGACTAAAATGGAAGAAGTTGATTCTATAATTTTTCACTTCCTGAATCAGTTAGATAAGTAAGTAAGTCACTCACTATATCGCACCAGCCTCGCACCGCTTCTTTGGTCGGTGGGGTGGGTCGTTTCATTTTTTACTAGTCGACCCGGCGAACTTCGTACCGCCTAAACTATTACTTTCTTGGGCATGTATTATACTTAAAAACCTTTCTCTTGAATCACTCTATCTATTAAAAAGACCTCATCAAAATCCATTTCATAATTTTAAAGATTTAAGCATACATAGGGACAGACGCAGGAAGCGACTTCATTTTATAATGATCGTGCGCCTGGCCCGGCCACCACTCCTATGGCTTTGGGACCATTTACATTCGATAGAGCTCATCTCCCCGATCATATGTACCTCATTCATTTCATATGAACCTCTCTAGTTGCAGAAAAAAACGCAAATCGGTGTGGCCCGGCTGAATTCGTTTCTCTAGCCCGGCCACCCTTTCTAACCACCTAACTTATTAGTTATATTCTTATTTAAAACTTATGTACCACAGTTGAATAGCATTTGTACCCCGTTACAATCACAAAATTTGCCAAACATTGATAGTGAGTTACAAAAGTGCTACTTGGTCGCCGGGCTGAACGGTTTTCAATCTATAAATTACTGCAAAATTATGTATGTAAGCTTGGGGCAACACCTACCAAAAACAAAAGATATTCCATACCAGATAATATGTACCTCTTTAATTTCTTTAAATAACTCTTTTGTTTTTCAGTTTACGGTGTTGTGTATGTTTTTCAGCCCGGCCACCTATATATACTCATATTTTTGGTAAACATAGCTCTATTTACGTTGTTTAAACGACTATCGTTTTGAAATGGAGAGTACATTCGATCTTGTTTTGTTGTTTAACTTCAGGATCAATCTTTTAAAAAATAATCCACATCAAAAACTTTCTTGTTAAAATGAATAGGGTGTCCATCATTTACGGTGCAAATAAGGTTTTTATTAAACCTCAGCTCGTTGTGGGCACATAAATTGTGCATAATTTAAATGCATTTGAGGATAGGTAATTGTTCTACGGGTTAATAAAAGGCGAACTAAATTAAACAATTTTTTATAAGTAACAGGTACCCAACATTTTATTTGTGATTTAAACCAACTCAAATTTTTAATAATATTGCCGTAATGCTTAAAACAATAAAAGTCAGCCTTTAATTAGTTAGTTTATTCATTAAAAGGAACACAAAAATATTTACAGTACATTACATAAGTATTTACAGTATAAAATTCCGGTTAACTAAAAAAAAATTAAAAATAAAACATATACCTACAAATAAAATATTTCGTTCAGATCGCCGCCACTGATCGGAACCGTGCCCAGCATGCTGGCTGCGTTTCCACGCTGGATGGCCAGGCTTAAACGCTGGCCAAGATATGAGCCGGCCCGCTGGTCACCTGACTGGTCGATCAGGCGCGTCGACAGTTCTCTAAACAATCGGCGCGCCTCCGGCCCCCACGGCCCTAGGGTTTCGACCCCAAACGGCACAAATTCGTACTCCCCACTAAGGGTGGAGTATTTGCGCCGTTTGAGGTCTTCAGCAGCTGCGGCTGCCGCGCCCGCGCCAGCTGCCGTGTGTCTGACGTGACAGGCCGCCAGTGTGTCGACACATGTGGCGTCCCACACTAGGGGCCTGCCGCGCTTCCACGGTATGACAGTCATACCGTCGGGCCGCTTGCCGTCGTCACGCACCAGCCCATTGGGTGCTAGTATGGCTGGTACGTGGACGCTGGCTAAGGCCTGGCGGATTATGTCGTTCAGGCTGGCGTGGCGCGGCAGTCGCCCCGCACTGCGCGCGCAGGAAAGTCCGTGGTGGCCGAATCGATCGACCATGCCTCCGCAGTGGCAGCGATGTGGAGCGCAAATCGGTACCCCCAGCCGCAGGCACACCGACAGTGATAGGGTAATCCTGTCTAGCAGGGTCCCTATTGCTGCCGATGGAACAGCTTGCAGCCAGTACCCCGACACCGGATCCGAGGCGGCAAGGAGGCGAGCGCGCTCTACAGAACTGCTGGCAGAGTTTTGAAGATTTTTTTGGACAGCCCTGCAGAGCGGCTCGTCCCATTGTTTTTGTATGTTAGGGTTGGCAGGGTGGTCCTCGCCCGGGCAAGCTGCGCTCCAGGCTGTCCTTGCCTCGTCTACGTACGACGCCTCAACGTCACCGAGTGACGGGTTAATTATTTTACCGAAGAGGACGTGCGTACTGTGGACTGTGGACGGAGGAAAGGAAAGCCGGGAGCGCAACACTGGAAATTTTGCGGATTCCCAGGCCACCTAGACGAACAGGCAGCGAAGCTTGGGACCAAGATCTGTCATGAATGGGGCAATTTAGAATTTCGGTAAGAGTGTTTTCAATGATATTGTCTAATTTATTAAGAGAATTTGTAAATTTCCAAATGGGTGCGCATCGGTGTGAATACATAAGTTTTGGTACGAAAAGACATAATTTAATAATGAAAAAAGCCATGTGGGGGTGGATGATAAGCAGTCGTTCATGTGATTCTTCAAATTTAGAGGCCTGTTCGTCAGCCCCGGATCTAGGGGGGGGCTGCTAAGGGCCCGTGCCCCGGGCGCCAAGATCAGGGGGGCGCCGAGTTCACACTACAGACGAATGTCATAACTCAAAAATTATTATTTATTCAATTAATAAATAAATAATAATAAATAATAATTCTGTATTGTGAGAGGCGAGGTTGTTCAGGGGCGCCCACCAAGCGGCTCAGGCAAACAAATGTTTATTGTTCATCATTCAACAAAACATTTACTTAAACTTGACCAAGCACGGATTAAGTAATAGTACAGAAATTTTATGGCCATATCAACTCGATCGATACCCAAAGGGCGCGGAGCTGACGACGACATACTGCACAAACTTTTTTCGCAGGGCGCGTACGCGAAATGTAATTTACGCGTCACTCCCCGCAGGAATCCCAGATCGCAGCAGCACGCGTCAGTTAGTTACAATTCAAGTCATTCTGCCTCATCATGCCAGGCTTTGTCTAACAGTCGGCGCTGTAGTAGCTGTAATGTCGCGCTAGGGCGCCAGCCTTACGCAGCGCTAGCATCGCGCTAGAGTCTTACGTGGCGCTAGAGCGTTGACTTGTAATGTAGGTACAGTCACGGACTAGGAGGCCGTAACAGATTTGTCTATGGTTTCGTCAGCCCTAGACTGTATTACCAAAGAACAAGAGCTATTTTGCAATACAGAAAAACCGGAAGTGTTACGCCGAGCGTGTCCGCCACTGTACTATGGTAATATTACTCTGTCATACAGAGCGCCCGGAGAGACGTGCGCTAGAGCGACGCGTAATTCTAGCGCCGCGCTAGGACGCTCTGTCGCCGGGCGTACAGAATTTGTTTTTGCCTCGGCCTGAAACTGTATTATTTACTTGACCACTTCGAGCGAAACTAACATGCAAAAAGTGTTCCATTTCTCACTCCCACTAATTTTGGTCTTTCCTGATAGTTGAATGATATTTCCGAAGACTGAGCGATCTGCTGCACTTAGTGTAAATGCGTTGGTAAGTTACATAAAAGAGCTTGTGTGACATCAAAGAGCGCTCTAGCGCCGCGTAACTCCAGCGCTTCAGCGCGACGCTATAGCACAGTCTGTTTGTCAAAGCCTGGCTGACAAAGCACTTGGGTGAAATCTTCACGAAATCAATCGAGTCAAGAATATATTATCCTGGCCCGTTTTTTTGCACTAATTTTACTCAAAAATTGCAAAAAAAATAAGACAAAATCCAAAAGAATATTGCATAAAAGAGGATGGAGCAGTTGCCACAAAATGTGGTTTCCTATCCTGCGCTGTGTTTACTAATATTATTTCCATGATTAGGTAGGCATGTTCAAATGTCGATCAATAAGTGGACGTCTGCGGCCGTAGCATGACCAGAGAGAAGTAGTTCAAAGTTTCTACCGTTCTATCCGAGATACGCCTGTTTTAGATTTACCCGCCTATAAAGAATTTATTTTTTAGTGGTCTCAATAGCTTAACTAATTTTCCCAAAATTTTGAGTCCGTCACTTTCGTTCTAAAGGTGCGAGATGGGATCGCTACTCAGAATCATTGAGCATAATCGACCATTTGTCGAATCCATCTGTCACTTTTCACATATAAATGCGAGAAAATCTATTGAGATGATGTGAAAGAGTTCAAAAGTGACAAAAAAAACTCAACAAATGGTCGGTCATGCTACGTCCGCTGACAGGTAAAATTATACAAATAAAAAAACGTAAAATTAAATTATAACTGGGCAGGGGGGCGCCATTTTTCAGTTTTGCCCCGCCTAAAAAAAAATTGAAGATCCGGGGCTGCTGTTCGTCTACGAAGCCTGGGATCCCCTCGTTATACAACGGCGCGCCAAGAAGGCGGAGCGATTCTTTGTTTAAAATTTTGATGTTTTGAGTCAAAAGGGTAAATTTTGTAGAGATCGTTTGCTTTTGAGTAGAATTTAGGTTTTCCGAAATAAATAGTTCACATTTAGAGAAATTTAATTCTAAACCAATTTTGTCAAACATATCGATTAATTTTGATAAGTCGTCCAAAACTGTGTCTGCGTCGCCTCCTAGGGTACCGTCGTCGAGGTACCAAACATTAAATTTTGATTTTATTTCGAAATTGCCGGGTGTATTGCCAAACTGAATATAGCTGGCCCGAGTGGGTCGCCCTGTTGACAGCCTACTGCCGAAAAGAGTGGATTGCTTTTAAAAGTTAATTTGGATGGGGTGCTATAGCATTGCCAAAGGTAGGGGTAAATTTCTGGGATGTGGTTTTTTACTTCTGTCAACAGGGCGCCCCTGTCAACCGAGTTGAATGCGTTCTTAACTTCCACCTTCAGCAGAACGTCGGCAGTGCTTTTCTTCAGGTAGGTTCGGGCAGCATGGACGGCGGCTTCGCAGCCGCCCCTGCTGCCAAAACCTAGCTGTGTTGGCTGAAATCTGCCGCAGACACTCGGTAAAATGTGCCTGCAGCAGATTTTGGACACTAATCGACGGATGCACATGCCGACCGCTATCGGCCTGATCCCGCCATCCTTTTTTATTAAAGCGCATTGGTTGGCGCCATATAGGACCTCTATAACGTTGGTGTCGACACCCCCGGACAGCATGAGATTCGCCAGCAGCACAATAGCATTCAATAATTCTTTGACAGCGTCCCCGACGGTTCCCCCCACAATGTCTTTGAGATGCTGTGGGGATAAACCGTCCAGGCCGCCAGCAGAGCCGTTCTTAAACGACATTATTGCTGCTAGCACCTCCGATGCTGTCACCTGGGGGGTCGGCGCGGCGGGGTCAGGCGGGGCCGGCAGGCTCGACGCTGCTGAAGGTGAAGGGTGCCTGCTGCGCAGGGCAGCAAGCGTCTCGTCGGTGGCGGGGGCGACTGCGTCACTGCTGAATAGGAGGTTGGCAGCTCCTCTGAGGTCTCCGTCGCTTACTTTACTCTCTATTATAGCTGAAATAAGTTTAGGTTTATGGTTAGATTTGTTAATATTTTTCTCAGTATTCATGTGGTGGATGGTATCACAGGTCTGTCTGCAGTTCTTTTTTATTTTTTGTGTAAGGGAGCTGCCATTCTCTTTACATTTTTCTACGTGCAGTGCTCTATACGCGAAGGTGAAGAGCTGCTCCCAGTTTCTCATTGTATTTAGGGTCGCAGTATCCTTGATAGTTTTTGTGAGGGCAGCGCAGACAGTGTGTCTTGCGCCGCGAGGGATTGTCTTCACAACGGGAAAATTTTGTTTTAAGTTTGTTAATATTTGCGAAATAGGTTCGGATGTAGAAACGGGATCGGGTGGAGGACTGTCAGGGTTCGCAGGGGCAGAGGCAGAGAGGCCTGCCGATGCATCATTGGGGGATCGCAATTTGTGCGCCCGTCCAATGTGAATCCGCAGGCCCCTCTGTCCCTTAAAGAATTTGGGCTGAGAGCAGCTGGGGCACTGCACGAGGTCGCCGCATGCTGACGCGTCGCTGATACTAGACTGCGAGGCGGCTGGGGGGTTGATGCTCATTGGAATTAAACATAGGTTCAGAATATAAAAATATGGGAGAATCTACTTGTGGCAAAAATTAAGGAGCAAAAATATAAAAACTATCTACACAACAAATACACCTAAATAGATGGGAACTTAAGTTTTAAGCTGATAAGCACACTTAGCAATAGAGTCAGAAAGTTGATGTATATGTTTAAGATCTTGAGACATGTTGTTGATCCGCCGCTTTTGAAGCAAATATACTTGGCACTATGTCAGTCAATACTTACTTATTGTATTACGACGTGGGGTGGTGCACCAAAGTCATACCTAATGTCTTTGGAGATTGCACAGCGGGCTGTACTGAAGATTTGTATTTTTGAACCATTTCTTTAGCCTACAGCTCAATTGTTTAGCGATTGCGAGGTTTTAACGGTGCGACAACTATATTTAAGAAATTTAATTTTGAGACAACATGCATCCCTAGTTTTTGACGTAACAATTAATGTAAAACGTAGAAATTATGAGTCTTTAAAACCTCCTTTCTGTCGAACAGCATTTGGGCAAAGATTTTTCCAGTTCCGGGGTCCATACATTTATAATAAACTAGAGGATGCCCCGCGGTTTTTCCCGCGCAGATTTCTCATAAACACAAAATTCCCGTTTTTTTCCGTTCCCATGGGAATTTTGGGAAATCCTTTCTTAGTGCTTACCTACACTCTCTAAGGAACCTACATGCAAAATTTCAGCTCGCTACGCAGTAGTTTCGGCTCTGCGTTGTCTGTCAATCAGTCAGTCAGTCAGTCAGTCAGTAACGGAAGAGTTTTATATATATTGATTAAACAAAATAGTAAGAATATATGAAGATTCAAAATTTAACTGTAAGAAAAAGGTTTTTGAATTTTTAAGTAAAATGTCATATTTCGAGACTGAAGCTTTTCTTTCAATAACTAAGTAGTTTCTCACTTTGCGGAGGCTAATTATTGATTTGTACTGCATGAGAATGTTAATTTCAAATCATAATCTAATCTATACGTAATTTTAAGTAAACATGATTATTTTAATACTATTCCTTTAATTTTTGAATTCTAATTATAATTAATTTAAGTTTTTATTTCATTTAAATTTGATTGTATTTTATTACATTTTATTATTAGTTAATTAATCTATAATGTTTTTATTTTATTTTTAAAATTTATACTCACCTTATTTAATTGAATTTTAATTATTTTCATTATTTCACAATTTATTATTTGCATGATTTATAACCGCTTTATTCATTTTCTGCTGATAGCTGAAACACAGGTTTTTACCTAGCTTGGCATCAGCATTAATTTTGTTTATATGTAATTGTTATCCTCATATATTGTAGTTTATATATAATAATGTAAAACAGATATTTGAATAAATTATTATTATTATTATTATTACCTATAAAAATATGCAGACTTTAGCACTTTACGGGGTCAGTATAGCATAACTTTGCTTCATTGTTTTATAAATATCACAGAAGGATCCTTGTAGGTACACAGATAACTCTAGACGATTTTAGACGATCTAGTGTTGGCGTGGGGGCGCTGAAAATTTTGTAGAAGATATCGTCGAAAACTCTGGCACCACACTGCGACTGGCATAGAAAAAATTTACTCTTTCACTGGGTAGTTTCTGACAACGATTTCTCACACAGATTTTGCTTTTAATTATTAAGTATAATAATTTTTTTAATTAAAAAAAGAGACAGCCTTAAATTCATTGACACATACATAAAAATGAGAACTCCCTCTTTTCTGAAGTCGGTTAAAATAGGTACTAAATCCTTCTCCTGAATGTAACAAATACTTCTCTGGAAACCGCTGGAATCAGTTCTCTGGAATCAGTTCAGCCTAACTCGAGATAATCAACGGACAAACATAAATACATACGTACAGGTCAAACTGATAACTTCATTTTTAACCGACGAAAAAACAAAAAGGAGGAGGTTCTCAATTCGTCGCGTATTTTTTTTTTTTTTTTATGTATGATCACGCATAACTTTTTACTGTGTGGACCGATTTTGATAATTCTTTTTTTAATCGACAGGGTATACCTTGAAGTTGGTCCCATAAAAATTTGGAAATAAAATTCCCACCCTAAGGGTGGGAAAATAGTGGTAACTTTTTGGTC
This sequence comes from Euspilapteryx auroguttella, assembly GCA_951802225.1. Classification (NCBI taxonomy): domain Eukaryota; kingdom Metazoa; phylum Arthropoda; class Insecta; order Lepidoptera; family Gracillariidae; genus Euspilapteryx; species Euspilapteryx auroguttella. Next base: position 5,547,014 of record OX637647.1, read on the forward strand.
GGCGGGTCGATTTATCCACTCACAGGTTGCATTTCCGTGTTACATTATAATTTTTGATACCTACTTACAATACCTTTGGAAATGAAATAAAATCAGCCAAAAGACGTCCACTGCTGGACATAGGCCTCCCTCACAAATCGCCTCACCGACCGGTCGTGATCGAACCTCATCCTGTTAGTCCCTCAACCTTCACCAGGTTGTGTGGCCACCTTGTGGGGTGCGACCACCCGGTGAAGTATGATTAGCTGGGGTCAAAAAATTAGCCCAAAAAAAACTGAAAAGCAAAAAATAAAAACTTTTTATAAAAAAATTAAACCGCCGAAAAAACTGAAAAGCATTAAATAATAGGGAAATATTTTCTATTAGGCCTTAATTTACTCACTTCTTAAAGTAGCGGTTTAATTTTTTTATAAAAAGTTTTTTTTGAAGTCGGTTAAAAACAATAACATACTTAATACTGTACGGTGTGTTTTTGAGTGCAAAATTCTTATGTATACAAAATTTCCCAAAACAAGTTCATACTGTATTCACGTAAAAACAAGTAAGTATATTTCTTGTTGCAAATGAAACCAGGCCATATCTACTACATATAAATGAATTGTGGTTCGTTAGTCTCGCTAAAACTCGAGAACAGATGTCAACTTAGAAAAAGTATGGCATACACAGGTCCTTTTTTATCGTGGACGAAAATTTAAACCGCGGTAGGCATAGTTATACATAGAATAGGATTGATTCCTGAAAATAATAAATAATTGAATTTTGTTAGATAAAATAAATAAAAATTGATAATTGTTTATAAAATGTATTTAATCTAAAACTCGACAACGTCTGTCATATTAGGGCCGGAGTTTAGGCTGTGCTAAGTAGGAATTTAAACTAATTTTCATGACAAAACATTAATAAGATGATTCTTACAGTGTAAAATATTATTAAAGTGTACAAATCTTTTTTTTTTAATGACACCAATGGATTTATTTTTCTAACACCTATTTTACTTACTTAATTATTTGTATATAAATGTGAGTACCTATTATAAAAGATTGTTTTATTTAGTTCGCTTTTTATTAATATAAAAAAATACCGATTCCCGTTATTCGCACCGTAAATGATGGACACCCTATTCGTTTTAACAAGGAAGATTTTGATGTGGATTATTTTTTAAAAGATTGGTCCTGAAGTTAAACAACAATACAAGATCGAATGTACTCTCCATTCCAAAATGATGGTCGTTTAAACGCCGTAAATAGAGCTATGTTTACCAAAAATATGAGCATATATAGGTGGCCGGGCTGAAAAACATACACGACGCTGTAAACTAAAAAACAAAGAGTTATTGCAAGAAATCAAAGAGGTACATATAATCTGTTACGAAACATCTTTTGTTTTGGTGGGTGTTGCCCCAAGCTTACATACATAATTTTGCAGTAATTTGTAGATTAAAAACCGTTCAGCCCGGCCACCAAGACGCACTTGTAACTTACTATCAATGGCAAATTTTGTGATCGTAACGGGGTACATATGCTATTCGACTGTGGTACATAGGTTTTATATAAGGATATAACTAATAAGTTAGGTGGTTAGAAAGGGTGGCCGGGCTAGCGAAACGAATTCAGCCCGGCCACACCGATTTGCGTTTTTTTCTGCAACTAGAGAGGTACCTACATATGAAATGAATGCGGTACATATGATCGGGAAGATGAGCTCTATCGAATGTAAGTGGTCCCAAAGCCATAGGAGTGGTGGCCGGGCCAGGCGCACGATCATATCATAGTATAAAATGAAGTCGCTTTTGATATATAAAACTCAAAGGTGACTGACTGACTGACATAGTGATCTATCAACGCACAGCCCAAACCACTGGACGGATCGGGCTGAAAATTGGCATGCAGGTAGATGTTATGACGTAGGCATCCGCTAAGAAGGAATTTTTGATCACTTCTACCTAGGGGTCCCAAAACCGTAACAAATTTTAAAACCGGTTTCGGTTTTAGACAATTTTCCAAAACCGGCTAACCATTTTTTTCGGTTATTTCGAGTTTTGGTTACAATATTTTTAAAAAACGCTGTTATCGAGGTTTTTGCAGTTATATCAGAAAATTCTTCATGTAATAATTTTTTTTTTATTATTTAACAAACAATCAACAAACTTAACATTGGTTTTTTAGTTCAAAAATCATTTAAATAACGAATGTCTTTTTTTTATTTTAATGCATTGATAATGCGGTCTAAAGATTGCGGAACACTGTATAATACTATGAAGACAGCTGTATGCTGCCAATAAGACCCATCCGCAAAGCCAAAGATAGAGATGCCAGGATAGACCCTCAAACGACCTCTCTTCAATCGAATTATTCTTCTCCCTATCGCAATGACAGCGTAGAGAATTATTATTCCAACTTATTTTATTTTTTTTACAAGTAATCATGACTATTTTTATTTGTAGAAATGGAAAGTATCCACATTCAGTTCGAAAAAAATATTAGTGCAGAGGCTACATCCATGATGAGTTTTTGACGTCTACATTATCATTAACATTGTAATAAGCTTTCACAATAAAAACATTTTGATAAGAGTTTTAAAAAAATATTATCATTCAGACTTAAAATATATTGTGGGATTTTATTATATATCCTTATCATTTGATTGTCCGTTTTAGTATCTAGTCTTTAGTGTGGAATACTAGTTATTTAATTTGCCTTCTAAGGTCCTTAATTTTATCAAATTCTTTATCAGAGTTTCATCCTTCTGTAAAGTACTCAGATGGTTAACTACACAAAAAGCCAGTTTCATCAAATTTCCGTACACCTGCAGAAGAATTTTTCCTTTCCTTCGTAAATAGAGCCATTTTAACTTTGACCATTTCTGTATAAAGTAAGATATAACAAGATACAATGACAAATCAGTCATTGCTTCAATATTTTTTTATAACCGATTTAGCCGGTTTTTGAGGTTTCGGTGAAACCGGTTTTGGGACCCCTACTTCTACCCCTAAGGGGATAAAATAGGGGATGAAAGTTTGAATGAAACTTTTTAATTTTTGAACTGATCGTGCTAAGATTTATAAAGCTTCTATGGCGTAGGCTAGACATCCCCTAAGAAAGAATTTCGATTAAATCCAACCCCTAAGATGATAAAATAGGGACTAAATTAATAATAATACTTCTTAACGCGAGTAAAGCCGCGGGCAAATGCTAGTATATATATAATATAGATAATAGTGTGCATCCACGGCTTCGCCAGGGCACTTTCCCTTGAAATATAAAATTTCCGATATTCCCATAGGAATTTCGGGATAAAAAGTAGCCTATGTCCTTTCTCAGGCTCTAGACTATCCCTTTACCAAATTTCATTTAAATCGGTTCAGTAGTTTTCTCAGGAAAGCGAGACAGACAGACAGACAGAGTTACTTTCGCATTTATAATATTACTAGTCGACCCGGCGAACTTCGTACCGCCTAACCTATTACCATTTTGTGCATGTATTATACTTATAAACCTTCCTCGAGAAACACTCTATCTATTAAAAAAATCCGCATCAAAATCCGTTGCGTTGTTTGAAAGATTTAAGCATACATAGGGACAGACGCGGAAAGAGACTTTGTTTTATACTATGTATTGATTGATTATAGTATGGATTTAATTTACTTAATGTGAGGTGCCAAGTTGCAGGAACCTCGTCTGTCCAAATTGAAAACAACACATCCATACTATATCTATATATATAAAAGTCTTCCGTTACTGGCTGACTGACTGACTGACTGACTGACAGACAACGCAGAGCCGAAACTACTGGGCATACAAAGCTGAAATTTGGCATGTAGGTTCCTTAGGGAGTGTAGGTGAGCACTAAGAAAGGATTTCCCGAAATTCCCACGGGAACGGGAAAAACGGGATTTTTCTGTTTATGAGAAATCTGCGCGGGAAAAACCGCGGGGCATCCTCTAGTAATATTATAAATGCGAAAGTAACTCTCTCTGTCTGTCTGTCTCGCTTTCATGTGAAAAATAACGGAACTGAATTGAATGAAATTTGGTGAAGCGATAGTCTAGAGCCTGAGAAAGGACGTAGGCTTTTCCCGAAATTCCGATGGGTAAATTGGTTGGTGGGTCGTTTTAGAATTGGAAATTTGATGTTTCAAGGGAAAATGCGCTGTCGAAGCTGAAGTGCCCATTGTTATAAAATAAAACTACTTACCCACTGACTCTATTTTGATTTTTACAGCAACATTTCCAAAGAAATAAAAAGTGTTGGAGATATTCCAGTGGAACTCATCATTAGTTCAGTTTCAAAATGCCTGAAAACTATAAATCCATTTCTGAAAGTGCCAGAAACCCTTCCTCAAGGAGTGTCCCACAGAATTGAAGTTGCTGCACAAATTGCTGGCTATTGCAAGGTTTGCTAGATAGACAAAACTACCCACTGACTATTTTTTTTAACCTTTTAACATGGCTAACAATGAAATCCTCATCTTTTCCAGGATTTAGGGTACAAAAATGATGTTGGGTACCAAACTTTTCTATATAGCAATGAGTCAGATTTGCGACAAGTATTTATGTTTTTAATTGAACATTTACCAAGTGAAGGTAAACAGGTCCTAGAAATACCCACAATTAAGTCAGTACTTCTACAAAAAATTGCGAAGATAATTGATGATGACCTGAATACAATCTGGATACCACAATCATGCCTAAACAATAAAATTAAATGTTCCAAAAACATAACCCAAGGTAAACTTGCAGTCAAACAGGGGACTAATGATTGTAGCCCACTTACACGACGCTGCTACAACACTGCTAAACTAAGCACTACTGCACACACACACACTAACTGCACCCAACACCTCCCTAAACTAAGAAGACTGCTTGCAGTCCATGTGGCGTCAGCTAGCAGGCACCCATCAGTCCACGCGGTGACAGCTATCAGACGACCGGACGTGCCGATTGTTGGTAGATATATTATATCTGCCCCTTACTGACTGAGTGGCGACGACGACGGCTCGTCTCTAACGAGCGGCCAGCGAGGTATCAACTACCGAGCAGTCTGACGGCGGTAAGCTCGCTGAAAGTGGGCTGTCTGCTAATTTATGATGCCAATGTAAAATGGATCTAAAGAGCAATAGTTAAAGTATACGAAATCTTTCTTGTGCCAGTACATAGAATTTAATTCTCGATAATTTTTTTAATCCTGAATTTATTACTTTTAATTTTTCATTCTAATAATCCAATGTACATAAAGAGATTTCACTCTTTTATTTATAACTAGCACAGCTAGTTCATCATCCAACTTCATATTCATTCACTTCATTCCTAAGCACTCAAACAAACGACGCCGCCATCGCACGCCGCCGCCGCCGCGCCGCAACACTTTTCACACGCGCCGCCGCCGCGCTGCCGTCACGAGCGATGTTCAGTACTAGCAATGTATTACCTGCTTAGACTTACAATACGATAAAATTTGCATTGGTTACGCGGCGGTGCGGCGGCGGCGGCGCGTGTGAACAGTGTTGCGGCGCGGCGGCCGGCGGCGGCGCGGTGGTGGCGTCATCTGTTTGAGCGCCTACAGTTTATATGTAAAAATTTAATTGTTATTTTAACTACCAAATTTTGGCCTACAACAAACATTTCAAAACTAAAATCGGCCCAGCCGTTCTCTAATTTTAGAGAGACAAACAAACCACAATAAATTTAAATATACAGATATAACAACTAAGCTATAAATAACTGTTTACTAATAAATTAAAATTTACTTTTTAGTAAATATACCAATACAGGAAGAACAACTTATGAAAAGTCTACAAAAAATCAATAAGTACAGACCTCAACCGAAAGTAGAGACTCAAATATTACAATATACTCAGAGTAATGAAAACCAGGATTCAGCTGAAATAAAACAGTCTTTAAGGGAGTTAAAAGAAATATCATTTGTGCTGCTGCAAAAACTGAACACTATAGAAAGTGAAAGAAATTTTAAGGATTTTGAGTATAGCCAAGTATGAAAGTTTTCACTAAGTGAATATTACAATTTTCTACAGTTTTAAATGGGTTATGATTTCGAGATTTTGACATATTCAGTGTCGTAAATAGGGGTGTGCCAGCGGTGCCTAGGCACAGGGCGTAGACTCTGGGGCGGTCCAAAAATGGCCAGACCAGGCTGGATGTTTTTTTTTATGTTGTTTCCTTTAAGTTCTCGCTACTACTCTTACTCCCCTAGTGCTTGATTCTATACACGTACCGTGCCAGTATCACCAAAAACGTATATTAAATTAGACAAAACATCGTGCATTTTTTTTTGCAGATGCGATTACGAGCGTATGTTTAATGTTATAATTTTATCACCCTGAATAAAAAAATAGGCCTTTACATTGCTCTAGGGTACCCAAAATGTCTAAAAAAACAAGGGCGCAGTTATAAAATTCGCACAAGGCGCAGAACAGGCTATTTACGGCACTGAACATATCAAGTGCCATAGCGTACCTGTGCTGGGCGGTCATTCCGAGCCACTGCCATTGCTATTATGTCACGACTTGAGTTAACTCCTCTGAAAAAACGGTTCATTGTCACTAGTTCCTTATGGATGAAAAAAGGCCACCTTGTTAAATACTAGAACAATTAAAATAAATTTGCAGGTGTACTAAAATCTGTCATTAAAAGCAGCTTTGCTTACTAAAAGCATTGACATTTTTCTTGCAAAGGCGAAAATATAGTTTAATAAGTACATTCTTTTTTAATAAAACATTATTTAGTTTGAATCGTTCATTTAAAAAATATACTTAACTAGAGGCTGCCCTGCGGTTTTTCCCGCGCAGATTTCTCATAAACACAAAATTCCCGTTTTTTTCCGTTCCCGTGGGAATTTCGGGAAATACCTTCTTAGTGCTCACCTACACTCCCCAAGGAACCCACGTGCCAATTTCAGCTTTCTACGCCCAGTAGTTTAGGCTCTGCGTTGTCTGTCAGTCAGTCAGTCAGTCAGTCAGTAACGGAAGAGTTTCATATATATTGATTAAGAAATTTTTTTAGGCACAAAAATCTTATGAACAAGTAGACGCAGAATTAAAAAATATTGTTCACATTTTGAACAGCATAGGATTACAAACTTCTGAAATAGACTCTGCTGTCGATGTAATGGCGAAAGTTGAGAACAACTTAAGGACTATGCATGTCAAAAGTGAAGGTATCACTTCCAAGACTTTGTCTTTAAAACTAGAAATAGATAAATACAAAAGCCAGAATAAAAATACTCAGGTAAGTCTGCATTAAGTACCTATACGTGATTAGTGATTTAATTTATGACCTAATATAATCGCTATTAACCTAATGTTTTGTAAATATTATAGTCTGAAAGAAGCCAATGCCACAAGACACTCATCACCTTAAAAGAAAATGCAAAGGCCCTTAAAGAAGAAATAAATGCTAAAGAGCTAATACGTGATCAGCTAAAGAAAGACTTTGAAAAAATTAAAGGTGGTAATAAAAGGTATACTTAACTCATATCATAATCTTATTATCATTATATTTTTATATAATTTTAACCATGATATATTATAAAAGTATATTTTTTGTAGGTCTGTGTACACAAAAAGAATTTTAGAAATAATTAGCAATGTCGACAAACAAAATCTTGAAATAACGAAAATACTTGATGATACAAGGGAGATTCAAAAAGAAATTAACTCACTGGAAGGTCAACTGGACCGTTGCTTTTCTATAGCTGATGAAACTCTTTTTAATGTAAGTAATAATATCACTTAAATATCTAGTACTTACCTTACGTGTTTGGTTCTATGCCTACAATAAAAAAAAACAATAATGCCATAATGTTTGACTTCTGAACCCTGAGTACTTATAGAAAGGTTCTAAGCTCTTGTTCGTAATTGTTTTCGAACTGGGATAGTTCTTAGGACCGAATCACATAACTGCAACGGTCGCACGCTGTGTGTGCGACCGTTGCAGTTATGTGATTACACGCAAAATAATGTGTTTCTGCCCTTAACTACCGTACCATCAACTGAAGGTTATGTTGTTAAGTACAAAATAGGAAGGACCTTTACCTATTATTTAAAGAAAAAAAACTTTTATAATTGACTATATATATATAGTTGACTAGTGTCAACCCGGCGAACTTCGTACCGCCTTACCTATTACTATGATGTGCATGTTTTATACTTATAAACCTTCCTCTTGAATCACATTTTGTATAAAAAAAAAACGTATCAAAATCCGTTGCATAGTTTCAAAGATATTAGCATACATAGGGACAGACGCGGGAAGCGACTTTGTTTTATACTATGTATTGATATACATTATATATACAGTGTGTCCGGGGAAGTTATAACATAATTTTAAGGGTATATTCTATGATTAATTTCATCGATGAAATCACCCCATATGGGGGTTCGCAGCCTCACCCCCCCCCCCCTCAGTATGATGTTTTTATTTATTTTTTTGCAAAAGTCGACCCCGCCTACTTTTAAATTCACAGTTAAAGATCTAAGGCTCACAGAACCTTCATTAAGGTCTCGATCGAAGGCTAAGTAGTTAGGCTACCTAAGTTACTCACAAAATAACCAAGTAATGCTTTTACTTTTTTTTTTAAAGATAATAAACCAAAAAAATAATATTTTTTTTAAGCATTTTTTACGGTTTTTAAAGTTTCCACAAAAAAATGCAGATACTTTTTTTATTTTTTGTGTTTTATTGTTAGCTTTTGAGTTGTTCTCCAAATTAGTATTAGATTTATTTCTCTACGTCTATTACTTCAGAAACTGAACAGAACTACCAAAAAGACCCTTCGCTTTTACATTTTAATTTAAGATTTCAGTTTAACCCACTTTTATTAAACAATAAAGTTAATATTTAATTCTTTTGTTAGTTATTTAGGTAGCCTACCTACTTAGCCTTCGTACAAAACCTAAATTAAGATTCCTTTTACGCGAACAGTAGCGCCACTCTAGAAAAAAAATATTTTCTAAAGTAGGGCTTTTTTTTTCAGAAAAAAGTGCTCCCTTGTGCATAAAATCTTGGTCCCTAGTATTTTTTTAGTATTTAAAATAATATCTAGGTTTAGAATGTTTATGTATTACTGTTTGTTGCTAAAAGTGGCCACTTAAGGTTATCCACAAAAATTCTAAACCTAGATATTATTTTAAATACTAAAAAAATACTAAATACTTTTTGTTAAAAAATATTATTTTTTTTGTTTATCATCTTTTAAAAAAAAAGTAAAAGCAATACTTGGTTATTTTGTGAGTAACTTAGGTAGCCTAACTACTTAGCCTTCGATCGAGACCTTAATGAAGGTTCTGTGAGCCTTAGATCTTTAACTGTGAATTTAAAAGTAGGCGGGGTCGACTTTTGCAAAAAAAATAATTAAAAACAACATACTTAGGGGGGGGGGGGGAGGTGAGGCTGCGACCAAGCTCGCTTTCCGCTGTCTGTGCGTTTCTATACTTATACTTATTTTTTTTAAACTACGCAATGGATTTGATGCGTTTATTTTAGTATAGATAGAGTGATTCAAGAGAAAGGTTTATATGTAAAACATGCACAACATCATATTACTCTTATATGAGGCGGTACAAAGTCGCCTGTCTGTCTGTTTTTCTGGATTCACGCCAAAATTACTGGACCGATTTAAATGAAATTAGGTACAGAGATAGTCTGAAAAGGGACAAAGGCTACTTTTTATTCCGAAAACCTAACGGGAACGGGATCGGATAGTTGGGAATTTGCGGTTGCTGGCGAAGCCGCGGGGCGCACACTAGTAGGTATGTTATATAGCAAACCTACCTACCTACTTGTTAACCCTATGGTTGCTATTACGTGGTTGATACCTGTGTTATTTTTTCAGGATGCTAAAAAAGATGACGAAGCAAAGAAAGCATACAAATTATTGGCTTTGTTACATTCTGAGTGCAATACCATCGTTTCTTTGATAAATGAAACCGGAACATTGGCGCGCGAAATAGTTGACTTGGAAGACAACATCAAAGCTGAAAAAACCAAGCGCACTGAAGACACATTAGAGAAAATAAAACTTGATCTCACTAGAATGCAAGAGGAGTCAGTTTGAGCAAGTGCTTCAAAACTTAATGTGGAACCATTGAACGGCCCGGATAGATAAAAATATTAGGTTTACGCTTACCAATTTTTTCTGTTTAGGTTTTCTTTAAGAATGTTTTATTTATTTACTAGTCGACCCGACGAATTACGTATCGCCTAACCTATTACATACTATGCTGCGCATGTTTTATACTTATAATCCTTTCTAACACAAGCTGTGCCGCCGTCCGCCGCCCATCGTGGGGCCGTTTGATGTGTGTGTCGGGCCCCCGCACTTCTCGTGTGCGTCAGTGGGGCCGAGTAAGTCACGGTTACGAAATTTTGAAAATGCCAATATTCAGTGCATCTAACGAAGGATTAGTGCGCGAAGTGTCGAATTTGTGCATCCAGAAACTAATTCTGCTGGGATGACGTCATCCTGGAAACACTTTTTGAACCGCTGGGCCTAGGATCTTAGGTCTTGTTCAATCAGTAATCTGTTATTGTATTCCCGTATGGGTTGGGGCTACTAAAACTAAATTTATAAATGTGGAGAGAGCACAACATTGTCTGCTTAAGGTAATGTTATCACTACCGTTCCGTTTTTCTACGACTGCACTTTATGATACTTGCAATGTACTATCTATTAGAAAGCTGTATGTTCTTAAAGCTATTCTTAGGATTCACAGAGAGATTCCAACTCGTAATAGTGTAATAAATATTACTGTGAGACGTGTTCGCCCTGTATTTGATGTACCGATATTAAGAACAGTTTGTGCTAGCAGGCAATTTTATGCTCGATCAAAGAAAATGTATCTTCGTCTGTGAGGTGTCCGCCTGCCGACCAAAATGGCGGGAAACTGTCGCGCCCAGTCTGTGACGTGTCCGCCTGCCGACCACCCGCCATTTTCTTTTTATTATTTTTTCATTTTTTTATTAATTTTTTTCGGTTATTTTTAGGCGTTTTGGACTGGTTGCCTTTGCCTCATCCCATAAATACCAGAAAACACGATTAAAAAAAAAATGATAATAATTCCTTTTTTTTTTTTAAAGAAAAACGTTTTTCCGGATAGCCCATGTGACCGTGTCCGCCTGGCGGTCTCACATTCAGGGAAAATCAAAACAAAATGGCGGATTTTCTCTCACACACCAAAGGAACAAAATTCAGAATATCGATACAATGACAGCGAGAGACGTCAAAAAATCTGTTACTAATTGGTTACAAAAGTTGGATTATGCACAATTGGAGAATATCTTCTTTATTTAATCTAAATTTTAGGATCTCGAGACTACTAATAACAAACGGACAGACTACTTTTAAATTGAGTTTTGATTAAGATTAATAATTATAATGTTTAACTTAACATACTTACTTACTATTAGATATATTTGTTTAACCACTGTTTAATGAATATCTTACACCTTACACACATTCTGATTTTACATTGAGGAAGAATGGGTCCCCTAATACAGGTTTATATACCTAAATGGAGACTCAGTGATTGTTATATTGTGTACAATTAATTGAAATAAACATTTATTTATTTTTTTAGGTCTTTGAAACTTGGCAGAAATGTAGCTTATAAATGTGCCTAAATGTGCGCTGAAACTGGTAAATGTTCCTCTTCAGATAACAGAGTTATTCCATCTGTTGCTGGGCTGACGTTTTGCCGGAAATCTATTTTATTAAATATCTCGGAAACTGCTGACGCTAGAGAACTGGATTTTTTTATAAGCATTACTAGTCACTTTCTTGAATTTGTGCCAATATGTTGGTTTCGAAATAATTGTTAGTTTTCGTGAAAAAAAAAATAAACAAAAAGAGATATACCCTGAGCACTAATTAAGGACGATACTTGGAGACTTCAAAACTCTATAAACCCTTCCTTACCTTGTCCTTCACGTTATTCTGAAGTTTTCATAACGCTAGGTCAAATACTTTTTGAAAAACAAAGCTTTACTTAACTAAATTTTTGACCGCGCGTTAGGTTTAACAACCTCTCACGCAAAAACCAAAGCAGCGACAACATTGGTAACCTGGCACTAATTCGAGTTTTATGTAATAAAGATTTACTTTAAATTTCAGTGTGATATTCTTATACAATCCGAAGTAATTCAAGAAAAACAAATAAAAACTTTTTATAAAAAAATTAAACCGCCGAAAAAACTGAAAAGCATTAAATAATAGGGAAACATTTTCTATTAGGCCTTAATTTACTCACTTCTTAAAGTAATTTTGGATTACCAAGAAATTTTAAGTCGGCGCCACACCACACAAGCAAATTCATTATCTATGTAAAGCGCGATGCGCAGCGGCATACGTTTTTCGGTTATTTCTTTGAATTTCAGGTAATTTAGTGATCTTTATTCGTTGATTCTGTGGCACCGACTCAAAATTTCTTGTTAATCCAAAATTACTTTAAGAAGTGAGTAAATTAAGGCCTAATAGAAAATGTTTCCCTATTATTTAATGCTTTTCAGTTTTTTCGGCGGTTTAATTTTTTTATAAAAAGTTTTTATTTTTTTCTTTTCAGTTTTTTTTGGGCTAATTTTTTGACCCCAGCTTATCATACTTCACCGGGTGGTCGCACCCCACAAGGTGGCCACACAACCTGGTGAAGGTTGAGGGACTAACAGGATGAGGTTCGATCACGACCGGTCGGTGAGGCGATTTGTGAGGGAGGCCTATGTCCAGCAGTGGACGTCTTTTGGCTGATTTTATTTCATTTCCAAAGGTATTGTAAGTAGGTATCAAAAGTTATAATGTAACACGGAAATGCAACCTGTGAGTGGATAAATCGACCCGCCGACCAAAAAGTTACCCCTATTTTCCCACCCTTAGGGTGGGAATTTTATTTCCAACTTCAAGGTATACCCTGTCGATTAAAAAAAGAATTATCAAAATCGGTCCACACAGTAAAAAGTTATGCGTGATCAAACATAAAAAAAAAAAAAAAAATATACGCGACGAATTGAGAACCTCCTCCTTTTTGTTTTTTCGTCGGTTAAAAAATTAGAACCAACCGACCAAATTAAATAGACCACTAAAAAGCGGCCATTGCATACAGTGTGCCAACATTTTCCTAAGAAATCTATCACAATCAATCATCCGGAATCACCTTAATTTATTTCTCACTCACTGAATTATTTGACTGATATAGGTATCGGTAAATATTTTGTATATCGGTAAGGCGATACGGAGTTTGCCGGGTCTAGCTGACCCCTTACCGTCTTATTAATAACTAGAGGCTGCCCCGCGGTTTTTCCCGCGCAGATTTCTCATAAACACAAAATTCCCGTTTTTTCCCGTCCCCGTGGGAATTTCGGGAAATCCCTTCTTAGTGCTCACCTACACTCCCCAAGGAACCCACGTGCCAATTTTCAGCTTTCTTCGCCCAGTAGTTTAGGCTCTGCGTTGTCTGTCAGTCAGTCAGTCAGTCAGTCAGTCAGTCAGTCAGTCAGTAACGAAAGAGTTTTATATATATTGATAACTCAAATTTAAAAATTTAAAAACCCCCGACCCAGTCAGACCCCTCATCAACTTAAGTAGAACTAGAGCTAATCATCTTAAAAATATCATGGTTACCTTAAAGAGTGTACTAGTTTCAATACCCGCATTGTCCATGTTTACTACTTTCGAGATATCCCTAAATTTCTTATTGTGCATAGTAGAAGTACATTGTGGTAATGATTTAATGCGAAATCAATTAGGATTTTTGTAGGTAAACTAAATACGTTGTTAAAATGTGTATATTCGAACAAAAAATGGTATAAAAGCAGAAAAACATATGGACATTGCTGAATTTGAAACCCTCAGATGGACTTTGTGGTTTTGGATGCAGAAGAACAAGAACTTTGTTGGTTTTGAAGCAAAGCGTTTGCATAATAGTTGGACTAACCAATATCGATACTTTTAGTTAACAATAACAGTTACCTACTGATTACCTGCCTACTTTCCTAAATCTGCGCGTAAAATAATAAACCTGGATAATATCAAGCCCTGATTTCTATATTTTAATTTTTATTACAATATTAATTATTTTAATCGAACAAAGTTCTATATTTATTAGTAAAAATTAGATATTTGTATTAAGAAAATCAAATCACTAATAGTTTTAATTCTTCAAAATTTTTGAACTTTATGCGCGAATTTTAACTTTTATCACTTTAAAATTGTTAAAAACTGCAAGCAATTTTATCACGACAACGTACAATCCGCCATAGTGCACTTCGCAACATGATTGGCTGTGGAGGACTTTGCGCATCTTGAAACAAACAGCGATGGACAATGCTGACTTTGTTGAATAGAATAGATTTTAACTCTTGTTTTCTATAAGACTTTGCGGTTTTAGGTACATTTGAATGATATGAAACGGTTTCATTTTTATTTTATTTTTAAAAACCATAGATAAGTCATTTTACCTATTTTATGGACATTGCGGTTTTTGTTACTAGTAGACTTAATTATACTTTCAATATCATTGAAGTAACACTGTACCAAATTTTTAATTGATAGGACAAATGGAAGCTGGTTAGATCCTCTCATCCATTATTCAAGAGCTGATCATCTTCAAACGGCTGATCAGGTAATGGTTACCTTACCATATACTTTCTATATCATACATGTAACATGGTACCAAATTTCAAATCGATCGGACATAGGGAAGCTAGTTAGATCCTCCATCCATTATTCAAGAGCTGATCACCTTCAAACAGCTGATCAGGTATTGGTTACCTTACCATATACTTTCTATAACATAGATGTAACATGGTACCAAATTTCAAATCGATCGGACATAAGCAAGCTAGTTAGATCCTCTCATCCATTGCAGCAGTGGCACACCAAAATTTGTTTGATTGGAGGTAAGGTGACTGATTGAGAATTGTTCAGGCATTACCTCAGAGTAAGAAAACCGCCACGGCATTACATACCGAGGTATTGTTTATTAAAATTATTTAACTTTATTTAGGTACCTATGTATGTATACTTCGTATTACAGCTATAAATTAAATACTTCACTTTCCTTACAATTTACATTTTATTCTCCTCACTTGTTACATATTTTTCCATTGCTCTCCGTCTCGTGTTTTTTAGATTCAACATTTACATGCATGACATCTCTTGTTCCCGCCTTGTCTCAACAAAGTACTTTTACAAACCAACTTTAGGAAACACATTGCTAAACAAACATCTAGATAATCAATCAATATATATAAAACTCTTCCGTTACTGACTGACTGACTGACTGACAGACAACGCAGAGCCGAAACAACTGGGCGTAGAAAGCTGAAAATTGGCACGTGGGTTCCTTGGGGAGTGTAGGTGAGCACTAAGAAGGGATTTCATGAAATTCCCACGGGAACGGGAAAAAACGGGATTTTTGTGTTTATGAGAAATTTGCGCGGGAAAAACCGCGGGGCAGCCTCTAGTCAATATATATAAAACTATTCCGTTACTGGCTGACTGACTGACTGACAGACAACGCAGAGCCGAAACTACTGGGCGTAGCGGGCTGAAATTTTGCATGGAGGTTCCTTAGGGAGTGTAGGTGAGCACTAAGAAAGGATTTCCCGAAACTTCCATGGGAACGGGAAAAAACTAGATTTTTGCGAGTGAAACCGCGGGGCAGCCTCTAGTCAATATATATAAAACTCTTCCGTTACTGACTGACTGACTGACAGACAACGCAGAGCCGGAACTACTGGGCGTAGAAAGCTGAAAATTGGCACGTGGATTCCTTGGGGGGTTTAGGTGAGCACTAAGAAGGGATTTCCCGAAATTCCCACGGGAACGGGGAAAAAACGGGATTTTTGTGTTTATGAGAAATCTGCGCGGGAAAAACCGCGGGGCAGCCTCTAGTTTACTATAAGTTATTAATTAAAACATAATTTATGGTACCTAATAAATCTAATAAAGTATTTGTGATTAGATGTAAAACATTAGTTAATTAGTATAAAATAAACCCCGTCTTGACCAATTATATGTTGTCCATCCTTGCCGCATGATGGCGCTGGGATCGGCCAGAGAGAAGGTGGATCGGCGGGCAAAGGCTTCTAGCGTTGTCAGTCCAAGATGCGGTAACATTCGTTTAGTATTTTGAGGGCATTGAACAATTTTGCAAAATGGAAAAGCAAAACATATTACACGCTGCGCTAGCCCGGCACTGGACTAGACTTGGGTACTCCCAGCTCCGGAGAGGGATTGGACTTATCTTGTCCGGATCCGCTCTGGGATTCTACTCATCTTATCGAGCCGGGTCCCCTTTCTTATTCCGATTCCCATACGCTCCAAGCACTTCGCGCGAGTCATCAAATCTGGATCCGTCCTCGTCTAATCTCAGCCCGCCGCGCGAACATTGACAGTGGGCGTGACCGAATCGTCGACCGGGCCCCGCGGCCGCCGCCGCCGCCGGGCCGAGCGAGCGCGAGCGCAGTATCCGAACGATCCTAATCTTATTCTTATTCCCATCCCATCCCAGTCTTCCTCAGAAGTCTGAGACGACGTGACGTGCGAGTTCGTCCGAGCCGAGCTCTCGCTCCGGACTTATTTGGGATCCGGCTCGATAAGAAAACTGTGGAGTGATTCAGATTTTATGATCCGGGAGAGGATCTAGCTCATTTAAGTCTTCTTGTCCGGAGTTACCCAAGCCTACACTGGACACGGCCCGCTCTAATGAGAATCATCCCTAAGAGGCAATGGTTGAAACCTCAGAATAAAGACAAGCATAGAAACCGGGCTAAAATAAAAAGTTATTTTCATATTGTTACGCTCCTTACTAAACGGCAAAAAGACTATTAGTTAGAGAGAGATAAAATATAAGAATTCTTTGCAAGTTTTCTTCTTGTGGTATCAAAGTGGTTTATTGATGACACTGGTTTATTAGTACCGTACAAAATTAAAAACCAATAATTTGGTACATATTTGGTGGTTTGTTTATGGTTTGTTTTATTTTGACGTATAATATGACATTGTAAACATCGGTAGCAGCTCCAAAAGTTTTATGATTATTTTTTATGAAAAAGGTGTGATAAATTGGTTTTGTGATTGTGAATGTTTAACTTAATGTATAACAATCTCTTGTGTAGTGACGGGATGTGAATCAAATGCGTCAAGGAATCAAAATCTTGATGTTTCGGTCACCTACCATTCGGTAAATAATTTTGTTTCATTGTAGACTTCTGGGCACTATTTTGACTAATAAATTATCAAGAACATCAATTTTACACGCTGTTTGTCGAACTCGTACCTAAATTTATTGAATTATTACGGTAAAACACCTTCTGTAAAGGTTATGATAGTGTTGTGCCAAAATATGTTTAGACAAAAGTTATCGAACCTAAATCATCCGTTCTAACTTAAGGACAAATAAAAATCAGACATAATAATATGCTAATTGTTGTATTTTTTTCAGTTTTCAAGTAAATTATATACTAAAAACAAAATGACTGGATGCTATAAAGAGACAAGATTTTAAACATTCACAACATACTGTTTTATCAACAAAGAAGATTTAAGATGGTGAAGATTATAACCTGAAACTGTAACAACAGTTTTGCTGCTGCAATTTGAATAAGTTGGTTGGTGGTAATCATAAAATATTGCCCTTTCAATTGCTTATTTTATATCAAATTAATTAAATGTTATTCGTTATCAACTTAATGTTAAAGGAAATAGGACAGCGACATTCCGTGGACAATTCATATTTCAAAATATCGTGACATACAATTTGCCCATTCTGGATAAAACAGGTTTAAGTTTATCTATGTTTTTTTTCTGCAGATCCTCATAATTGTATATGAAAATTTCAAGTTTAAGTTGCGGGATGTCACCCAGGTTTTATAATACTTACTCTCTTTTATAAGTTTTAATTAAAACATATTATATTTTTAGGTCTCAAAAAAAAACCACAAGCAGGGTTTTTTCACATACAAACAAAGTGATGATCAAGATCAACCCAGGCAAAAACAAACATTTGAGGTGCAGAGTGCAGAGCAAGATTATTGAAAATGAGTGTGTAAAGAAAGAAGCGCATAATTCATACATTATGAAATTTCCAAAAATAGATTTGTTTTACTTGTTTTATATATACATATTATTATAGGCACACATCTTTTAGTTTTAATTATTTTAGAGCTGTGCTAATAATATCTATGACCGGAAAATCTTTAGAAATAGGTAAGTATTATTATATTTTTATCAAGACACCCGTTTTATTCATTAAAATAACTTATTGTGTGCAGTAGGTTTCCTGGAAGAAATCGCTTTGATCGATAAGGCACAATTGCCCTTATTCTTTTTCTGTTAAAAATGTTATACGGTTTGTTACATTTTGTATTTTTATTTGCATTTTTATAGCAATAAAGCGTTTTTATCTTTGTCTTTGTTTTCTTGTTAATATAATACTATACAATTACTCCTGAATTAGTTATGATAAATTCCATAATAAAGAACCATGTCTTGTATAAAAGTATAGACAACTTGATTTAGGACAAGTTATTTTTGCCATCACTAGCTTTTTAGAAAATTAAAAATAAAAAGTCGAACCCAGGTACGGGCAAGGTGCGGAAGAGTCATACGACCCAGTGGAGAAAGTATATTGGTCTCTTTTTAACATATTCAATGGTTGCACTTGAGTAAGTAGCGTAACACAATGATGTGACTTTTTATTTTAGGACTCCTTCTATGCTTGTCTTTATTCTGAGGTTGAAACTAATAATATTATACTACCTACCTACTAAAAACTTGGCTGTATGGACTTTGTTACTTTGCCCGCCCAAAATGGAAGAATAAAAAAACAACAACGTCAAATCAATCATTGACAGGAAAATGGATAGATAGATAGAGGACTTTTTCGCGGGAAGCGTGAGGAAGAAGTCGAGCTTTTGTTTCTCAGTTTAATAAATTAGTTTTCCGTGGCTATTATTGTGCTAGTGTGGTGGAATTAGTTTAATAATGTGTCCTTTATGGAGAACTGTCTAGTGAAGTGAGAAATAAAGGAAGGCGCTCCCGAACAATTCTGATCGATGTCCCGCGAAAAAGTCGGTGTGAACATTGAAATGTGAGACCACCCTCGCATTTCAATGGGTTAGGTTAGGAACCTAGGTTAGGAAAAACAAAGAATTATACTACAGAAGACTTGATTACTAAGAAATAAACTACTGAAGACTTGGCTGTATGGACTAAGTTCCTTTGCCTGCCCAGAATGGGCGAATTTGAAAACAACAACAATGGATAGATAGAACAGTAGAAAAGCGCGGGAACTGCCGAAACGAGAGAGAATAATTTCAGGTGGTTTTAAACGAAATAAGCTATCTAAATGGCTGGGAAAACTGGGAAGAAACGTAAGAAAAAAGAAGGTGGAGATGCAGGGGGGGACAGGTCTGATTTGCAGAGTGTCGTCTCCGACACAGATTCTATGCAATCCCAAGAGGATCCGGATAAGTATAAGCCTTTTCTAATCCCTGATTACAAGTTACCCTGTGGATGGAGGTAATTTTGAATATACAGTGTGTCCGGGGAAGTTATAACATAATTTTAAGGGTGTATTCTATGATCAATTTCATCGATGAAAACACCCCATATGGGGTCGCAGCCTCACCCCCCCCCCTCAGTATGATGTTCTTAATTTTTTTTTGCAAAAGTCGACCCCGCCTACTTTTAAATTCACAGTTAATGATCTAAGGCTCACAGAACCTTCATTAAGGCGGTTATCACATTGCCACGCACCACGCTGCATGTTGCGTTTCGACGCAACTACGCGCGCGCGCGTGGATGCGTTTTCTGTGTGTTGGACTGCGCGTGTTTCTATACAAATGGAGGTACAGTGGCGGACTAGGAGGCCGTAACAGATTTGTCTATGGTTTCGTCAGCCCTAGACTGTTTTACTTAAGAATAAGAGCTATTTTGCAATAGAGAAAAACCGGAAGTGTTACGCCGACCGTGTCCGCCACTGTACTTACAATCAACGTTAGAATACGCATTCACGCGCCACGCTGCGTGTTGGGTGGCAGCGTGAAGACCGCCTAAGGTCTTGATCGAGGGCTAAGTAGTTAGGCTACCTGAGTTACTAACAAAATAAGTGTATTAATAATATTGAGATTGTGAGACAACAAAATAATAGTGAGATTGTCGGGAGGAATAGGAGGGTCAGGTGGTTCACCCTCCATTTCTGGAGGTGTAGGAGCTGAGCTCCTCAAAACAGTGTAAATTTAACCAAACCTGTAAGACGATCACAAAACACAACACAAAATACACTTAATTTAAAGATCGGTCACAAATTATCTACTTGAGAACCCCTCAATCTAACCACAAAATTCCGGACACATGCGTAGCCTAAGAACATCGTGGCCTAGTGAACAGCGGGTGTCGACTTATGCTGTCGAATCTGCGACAAAAAAGTGCACAGACTTGGATTGTTTCTGAGATTAGATACCCATAGGCTTTCAGGGATTTGTTTGTATACCAATAATGTTTTTAAAAGCTAAGAAAGTTGCAATTTTGTTCTCTCTGCTGGCAGCACATTGTTTTTCATAGATAGTGTGTAAAGTAGAGCATGAAGTTATGTGTAGAGTGTAGAGTAGTGCCTAACTTCTCTCTGGATTTTATGAAAATCAGAGAGAAGGTAAATCCCTACATGAAAATGTCAAAGTTACTCTATGGATAATGTTTTTGAAATTTTCAATTTTAATGGCCGTTATTTTTAATTTTTTGTTTCCTTGATTAATTATTGTGCAATGAAAGAAAACCAAAGAAGGTGTTATACATGTCGGAATTCTGTAAAAAGTGATTCTACAATAAAACTAAACGGTTTTCAGAACCCGGAATCCGAAATAATACAAAGGTAACATCATTGAACTATTATAACTACTGGGTAACATTGAGGTTATTTTTAGACATAAAGACCGTTTTTTAGTTCGTATGTACTAGTAAATTTGAGTTTTAACGAAGTGAATATTATTATGTGATAATCCTGATTAAAAAAAATAAATAAATAAGATCTAGCGCACACTAGGGGCGACACGCGACAGCGACGTGTCGGCGGCTAGACGCGACGTCAAGCTGCGAGGTACGCTCGCTTGCTACTTGTCGCACAAAGCAAGCGACAGCTCTGCGTCTAGTCGAGACGACACGACTCTAAATATAAACGACAATGCCTCGATAATACGCGTCTAAAAGTCGCTTAGTTTCATATCAATCTATATTCACTATCCATATACAAAATTCCATTTAAATTGGTTCATTAGTTTTCTCTGGAAAGCGAGACAGACAGAGTAACTTTCGCATTTATAATTTTAGTAAAGATTGTCGCCCGCAGCCGAACGTCTAGCCCTCGAGATCTCGCTTATAGAATAGCTTGCACATTAACGTCACTGCCTTCGTGGCTTAGTTGGCAGTGATGGCGACTGTGACTTCGATGGTTTGGGTTTGAATAATTATATAATATTTTTTTTATCAAATTTAAGGTACAAACTTTGGGCAAATATGACACAAACCTGGTGGATTTTAACTTCCTGGTGGACAAGAAAATACTGTGGATGAAATTCAAGATGTGGTTAGCTTTGCTGTTATTATTTTACTATCTGTAGCGATGTAATGACTAATCATTTCTCCAAACGCCTTCTAGTGGTGGAATGCAAGACCAACTGTTTCTGTTCAAGGGGCCATACGGTGCGAAACTAGCGCCACTTCCGATAAATAATTATATCTTCTAAACCATGACCGAAATCAAAAACATGCGTCAATGACGCCTTATATAACCTTGCTTTGAATGTTTAAGGCTCTGTTGTGTAGCTTTTAGGATAATGATCTAAAAAATATTCGTTTGTGAAATCAAAAGTGGTCACTTTAGGCAACAAAAGCATATTTCTAAGATCAGGTTTAGTTTGGAAGATATAATTATTTATCGGAAGTGGCGCTAGTTTTGCAACGTGTGGCCACTTAACTTCGCTAATTTTTCTTTTCGTACAAACCAACTCCAAATTTTAAAGAAAATAACAAAAAAATAATTAATGTAATCGGTTTAGCTATTCTTCAGTTAGGGCCTATCCTGGAAAATATTTAAGTTTCTGTTTTTTTTTAATCCGTTAAAATCTTCTCGATCCTAACAATTATCTTAAAAATAACCTTTTGAAGTTCTAGTTTCATATTATTACGATTCTGCATGAAGTTTATTTCGATTATCAGGTTACCAGGAAGCCAAACAAAACAATGTCTAATAGAAATTAAAATATACATAATAAAAATAGAGCACCTACAACAGCAGCTGCACTCGGGACTGCAATTTTATATACAGGGTTACTGGTAAGTAGACCCGACCATTTTAGGAGGTGATAGTAAAGGACATTCATTGACTGCTGCTCCGTGGCTCAGTTGGCAGTGATGTCGACTGAGTAAGCGTCTGCACCTGGGTTCGATTCCCGGGCGGGGTGAATGTTTATATGATGAATATCAATGTTTGTTTCCGGTCTGGGTGTAATGTTCGTCTCTGTGTATGTTTTGGGTACCCTAGATACAGGTTCTTCCTAGTTAGGGGCTCTAAGTGTAATGTGTTATTATTATTATTCAATACCAAAAATTTTAGGACATATAGATGTTTTTTAGATAATATTCCGATTAAATTTCTAGTTGAATTTCTTCACAAAATGCAACTGAAAAATTTACCTTTGCTAAAATTCAATTAAAATTATAGTTGAGAGGGCTGCAAAACTCATATTATCATTATTATTTTTGCAATATGAGTATTTTTTATTTAAACAATTTACTAAGGATAAAAATTGCATTTAAAAGAAACATCCTAATGCTTGAAAATTCAAATTAAATTAAAAAATATGTTCTCAAGGTGACAATATTATAAAAAAAACTAAAAAGGTTAATAACTTGGAAACGGTTGGGTTTGACCAGGGTTCTCTGAGGGTTAAAATTATTGGCAATGGCCCTGTTTGTCACCTCCTGAAATGGTCCGTTTTGCTTACCAGTATTCCCTGTTTATACCTATGTAGATACCTATTCAGGTTTTACAGTTTTCACGTAGTGGGCTACGAGCTAAGATTTAATTTTATTTTTAGATTAAAGACTCAGCAGACGAGAAAAAATACACACCTGCCTGTGACTTCTACCAGCAGACAATAAACTACTGTGAAATTAATTCAAGATTTGAATATGTGAAGGAACAGAGAAAATATCACCGCTCTACAGATCTTCAAAAGTTCGACTACTTCTGATAAGGTAGCTTAGAATAATTTAAAATTTTCAATCAGTCTTTTTAAAATTTGCCATATAATTTAAAGAACAGTTTATCAAACGTCGCTGGGCTTAATATTCCAGAATTATGTATTATTAAATGAAATGTAATATCTACTTATTAAATTTTTAGTTAAACAAAATGCACTTATAATATTGTTGCAGTTGCATTAAGTTTCTTGTTTTTTGTTCATTCGTTAGTTTTATTGTGTCTAGTATTTTGTCATTAATTAAGATTAAGTTTTAACAATACCTTTGTATACGTGGTCGCTTTTCCAATTGATTGAATCGATGCTTAAGATAAGTTATACTTACTAAACAAACGGTTTAACGAATTCTGATGATTAGTTTCATGTAGTAGTTTCCCACTTTCCCACTTATCTATATTGCTAAAATTATTCTTATTCGCTAAAACTTGATCATACATGGCTAAGCCGATTTAGCTGAATTTTTTTCAAAATGTTTGTCGTAGGTGGGTAGACACTTTATTATAATCAATCAACTTAACATAAATTTACTTTTTTAAGATCATATAAACAACAATTTAATTTCTGAATTACACAAAAAGGCGTACTTCGTACCGCCTAACCTATTATTATGTTGCTCATGTATAACTTGAATAACTCTATATTAAAAAAAACGCATAAAAATCCAAAATCTGAATCTTTATTTGTTACCATTGCATTGTTTAAAAGATTTAGGCATACATATGGACAGACGCGGGAAGCGACTTTGTTTTATACTATGTATTGATATAATTTTCAGCAGTGTAGGTTCTTCAGCCGAAATTATGTTGATCATAATAAAATAATAAATAAATTTAAATGAAATTTGCCTTAAAAACTGTTCTGTAACTTTAAACTTTTAATATTGACCCAATAGTTCTGTTTAGACCAAAGATTCTTAGATTAACCCACTTCAAAAAAGGAGGTTATCAGTATGACCTGTATGTTTGTCCGCGATTATCTCGCTTTTGGCTAAACCGATTTTGATGCGGTTTTCAGAAAAATAATTGTTACGTTCAGGGAAAGGTTTTTGTACCTATTTTAACCGACTTCTTGTTTATGTATGTATCTGTTTATTGTATCTTTTTGTAAAAAAGAAATTATATATTTTATTTTTTGTTCTTTTCTAAATCATTGCACTTTTGTAAAACATATTGATAATTAAAAAGGTGTTTTTGAACTTTGTTTTTTTAATTTTTAGGATTCGGTGGATGCTGGGTTTAGTGCCAAACTAACAAACTAAATTATAATTCAATGCGCATCAGGTTATATTAATTTCCCGCGTATTTCTAACCCCTCGCAGCGCCGCGCCCTCTCTGGGCCTCCCTATCCAAACTTGCGATTTTTGTCTACCTATAATTTGTTTGTAGTTCTCATTCTTCTCGACTAGAGAGTAAAATTTTTCTATGCTAGTGAATCAGGAAATGACTTTTGCAATGAGAGGTTTTCAATTTGACAGCTCAGAAGAAAAAAACAAGTTTTATTAAGCTGCTACCAGATGGCGCTCTGCCAGGAGAAATGGGTCAAGCTGAAATGAATGATTCAATAGCTCAAAATAAAACATAAAAATTAAAATTTAACTGAGGCAGTGACGGAGTAGGTGAAATTAAGATTTATGCTTAGCAGAAAATGATTCAATCCAAAGATTCAGTCAATATTCGATCTCCCATTTCTCTTATATTGCTTTAGACACCGCCATCTACCGGCGTATTATGAAACTTTTTTTTTCTTTTCTGTCACTTTGAAAACCCCTCATTGCTCGGCGTATGTGTTGGATCTGGCAGTTACTTGATTACGGTTCTCAGACATTTTTTGTTGTTTGATAGGACAGCTTAAGGAAATAGCTATGTGATTGCCATTGCAATGACCACAAGCAGCATCTTTAGCAGGAATTATGCAGTTTTTAAATGAGTGGTCTTTTCCACAGATTGAGCAACGTTCAGAATTCTTAGAAAACTTTCTTCGTCGTCGTTTCTATCGTCTTACAGGTTTGGTTAAATTTACACTGTTTTGAGGAGCTCAGCTCCTACACCTCCAGAAATGGAGGGTGAACCACCTGACCCTCCTATTCCTCCCGACAATCTCACGCATCCTCCGATACAATTCCCTTTACCTATTCCCCTGTAGTATTGTCCCTTCCCCTCTCAGAACTGGAAGAAATTGAAAAGTCCCAATCCCTCCCCCAAACTCAACCAGATGATCTACCTTCCTCTCGTAAAAGACAACCTCCGCTTACACTACCGAGACCCGCAAAAACTCTACGACAAAAAAATGGTACCCCTGCAGTTCCCCCTCCCGAAAGTCAGGTTAGTAATGTTTTAACCCAGAGCCAGACCAACACTTCAGCCACTATAGCACGACAGAGATACTCTGCAACCGACTTACGGCCCTTCATTGTTCATGTCCAGCTGCAAACCAATGATTTAGAACGTTCCGGTGCTTCACTACATCCTCTGAAGTTTGGTATGATGTTCCTGATGCGTAATAACATCAGGAATGTTCTAGACGGAGGAGTTAAAAAAGTAGGAAGAAATAGACTTTCTATTGAATTTCAAAATGCACATGATGCTAATGCATTCATGACAAACCCAATCCTAAGTGATAAGTACACAGCCTCAATACCCACATTTAACATCACCCGTATGGGCATTGTGCGCGACATTCCGACAGACTGGTCAGACGAAGATATTATCTTAAATATTAAAGTCCCGTCAGGATGTGGCCATATTCTCAAAATAAGGCGCATGAACCGAAAAGTAATTGAGGATGGAGCTCCAGTTTGGAAACCCACCCAATCTGTGGTTCTGACCTTTGATGGACAGGTTCTTCCAGCTAAAGTTTTGTGTGCCTACTCATCCCTGCCTGTTGAAAAATACACATTCCCCACAACCCAATGTTTCCAATGCTGTCGATTTGTTCATACAAAAGCCAAATGCAGGTCCTCGCCCCGTTGCTTCCGTTGTTCCCAGGATCATCCTGCTGAAACGTGCTCTGTGACAGAGACAGATGCCCTCTGCATTCTTTGCTCAGGGAATCACTTCGCCACGCACAAATCCTGTCCCGAATATGTTCGGCAATCTAACATCAAGTCCCAAATGGCTGATAAAAACATAAGCTATGCAGAGGCAGTAAAATTACCCCTGCTGCTTACAAAAGTTTTGCCACTGTCGCTAAAACCTCCTCCCCCTCACATGGCCAGTTGCCTAGCTCTGCTCCTCTCCCTACAAGACATACAAAAAGGCAGTAGCTCCTAAAGCTAGGTCCTACTCTCA
The DNA here is from genome assembly GCA_951802225.1 of Euspilapteryx auroguttella. NCBI lineage: Eukaryota > Metazoa > Arthropoda > Insecta > Lepidoptera > Gracillariidae > Euspilapteryx > Euspilapteryx auroguttella. The sequence continues at coordinate 5,573,570 of OX637647.1, forward strand.
ACCTCAGCCTGGGTATGATGTACAAGCTCACCGTGAAATCCTCAATAGTTACTCCTTCTCCCCATCCAGAAATGGATGTGCAATTAACGCATCCCCTCCCTCCTCTTCATCTTCGCATGACCTACTACAAACACTAATTCATGTTTTAATTTCTTCTTTAACTTCCAACACCAAAACAACCATACCTGACCACGTTGCCGAAAAACTTGTAACTCTGCTCTGCTCCAATGGCTCCTCCCCTGAGGTTTCTTCAATGGAATGCTCGTAGCATTTCTCCAAAGAAACCAGACCTCATACACTTGATCAACCAGCACAACCTGGTCTCTTGTTGTATAACAGAGACCTGGTTAGTCCCCAACTCCCCCTTTTCCATTCCCAATTTTAATACCTTCAGATCAGACAGATCTGATGGCTACGGTGGCAATGCTTTATTAGTCAATAATAGAGCGTTGACATCAACCTTCTCTCTCCCCCCCCCTTCCTATAGATCTTAATGTGATCGCCTGCAGGGTGGAAAATGTGACTGTCCTCTCTGTTTATATCACGAACCCTAATTCGTCCTTTATTGACCTGCTTAAAAACATCTTTGAACATGTTCAGGGCTCCTTCATAGTGATGGGAGACTTTAACTGCCATCACTATCGTTGGGGTTCTGAATCGTGTGACACCCTTGGCATGGAGCTTGTCGAGCTCATTGATGACCTTAATCTCTGCGTTCTGAACGATGGCCGCGCGACGCGTCGTTCTCCCCCCGGTCAAAGAAAAAGCTGCGTGGATCTCACATTTTGCTCCGCAGACATCGCCACGTCCCTGATCTGGGAACGTTTGGATTATTGTTATGGTAGTGATCATTTCCCCATTATCGTAACTTTTCCTCAAAGCTTTTTACCAGAGAGATCTCAGACTCCCTTACTGAAATACAGACTTTCTGATGTGGACTGGAATTTGTATTCTCGTTCCATTGACGATAAAATAGATCTCTTACCACCAGCTGATATTCCTGTTGATCACGCTACCGCTCTGGAATGCTTCACACAATTTTCTCACGCTATTTCCTCGTCAGCAGATGCTTGCTTCCCTCTTAAAAATTCTGCCGTTAGTAAAATCAAGTCTCCTCCCTGGTGGGACCAAGAATGCTCGCAAGCTATAAAAGAACGAAAGGACGCGGAAAGGGCTTGCAACAGTTGTCTCGATACGGAAAATTTTTCAAATTACAAGCGCATCGCAGCTTCCACACGTCGCCTGCTTCGTAAAAAGAAAAGGGAAGGTTGGGTACGGTTTTGCACGAGTCTGTGCCCGTCAACCCCTCCCTCAGTAATCTGGAAAAATATAAATCTATTCAGACGGTGCTACAACTCAAGACCGTCATGCTTAATGACCCCAGAAGTAGCTGACCGTTTCCTTATGAAGATAGCTCCAGCATATGTGCCCACTGAGGAGGATGTATCCATCCCTCCCTCCCCCCTTCGTGAAAATTCTAAAAATAACCCTTTGAACACCCTTTTTAATATTGATGAGGTTAACCTAATCTTAAGTCAAGTTAAGGACTCCTCTCCGGGTGTAGATGGGTTCCCGTATTCCTTTTTCTCTCGTTCCGGACCTAAATGTCAAAAGTACCTTCTCAATATCTTAAACTATTGCTTCTTTCACGGCTTTATCCCTTCGTCATGGAAGACTCAGATAATCATTCCTATTCTGAAGCCAGGTAGGGATTCGAACGACGTGGATGGGTTCCGTCCAATCGCTCTTTCACTAGTTCTAACGAAACTTCTAGAACACCTTGTGAAACTCCGACTTGAGTGGTTTGTCGAAAAGGAAGGCATCCTCCCTAAATCTCAATTCGGATTTAGGAAGGGGCTTGGCACAATGGATAGCGTGGGATGTCTCGTAGCCGATATTCGTCTCTGTTTCAGCAAAAACGAGTCCACAGTCGCTGCCTTTCTTGATATTGCCTCCGCCTACGATAATGTTCTTCCTTCCATCCTCAGGCAGAAAAATGCTCCAGCTGAAGATCCCGGCAAGGATAGTACAATGCGTATGGGAACTTTTATCACCTCGAAAAGTCACTTTAAGGATTCCAGGGATAGATTTGGAGCCCAGGATGGTCTGGAAAGGTCTTCCCCAGGGTTCCGTCTTATCACCAATTCTTTACAATATATATACGTTTGATCTTCTTTCATCATTAAATTCCAATTGCAAAATTTTACAGTACGCTGATGATTTGGCTCTCTATGTATCAGATTCCTCGATCCCCGATGCTTCCGAATCCCTTAATCTCTCCCTGGAATCCTTGAATATATGGCTTCTAGCGCATGGACTCAGCTTATCTCCATCAAAAAGTTCCCTTATGGTCTTCTCTCGGAAACGGAATATCCCAAATATTCGTGTGCAAATTGACGGCAAAACCATCCCAGTCAGAGAAAAGGTCAAATTCTTAGGTGTTTTCCTAGACCCAAAATTGACAGGTGAGCATCACATAAATTATTTGGTGAGTCGGTGTGAGCGTTCCATACCTATCCTGAAGGCTTTAGCCGGTGTGTGGTGGGGGGCTCACCCCTACTCACTACAACTAGTTTATAACGCATTGGTTCGTAGTGTAATGGACTACGGTTCATTCGTTATAGAACCAAGCAATAAGGCTGCCCTGAGCAAGTTGGATAGAATTCAATACCGCTGCCTTCGAATCGTTACTGGTTGTATGAAATCCTCTCCAACGAACGCGCTACAAGTAGAATGCTGTGATCCCCCCCTTTCCCTCCGTCGCCAGTACTTAGCGGATAGATTTACCATCCGAGCTTTTTCCATATCCTCTCATCCCCTTTTACCGATTTTGGCCGAGCTTAACTCTTTTATTAATTCACCTCGCTGCTCATACTGGAAACATAAATCGCCCCCTCCCATAATTAAAAGCTATAAAAAACTACTGGGCTTGGATGGTAATATCGTCCAGGCCCCTAAAATCCCCGTTTTCCAAGCTGATTACGATGTTGCCGTTTTTCAGCCCAATGTATTCCCCGACATTGGAATCCCGAAAAATTGTCCCTCGGCAAACTCTGCTTTCAACGCGGTCGTTGCAGAAAGATGGAATGGTTGGCAAAAATTCTATACTGACGCTTCTAAATCTTCTCCTACCAGCCCGACGGGTGTGGGTATTTTCTTCCAAAACTCCAATATTATTCTACAGTATACGTGCCCCCTCTGAGTCTTCTGTGTTCACAGGTGAGTGTGTGGGTATTCTAGAGGCGTGTGCCTTCGTTGAATCGCACAGCATTGATCGAGCAGTCATATTCTCAGATTCGCGTAGCAGCCTACAGGCTATCTCGCAAAATCAATTTTTTCAAAACTTAGAAGCCCTATAATTTATAAAATCAGACAAATTCTTTTTTCCTGCATAACAAAAAATAAAACTGTTCATATTGTTTGGATCCCGGGTCACTCTGGTATTAAAGGTAATGAGGTCGCAGACTCCCTAGCAAAACAAGCTGTCCGCGGCGTCGCCGATCGCGGACATTACGTTCATCAGTGTTACGACCTGCTCTATCTGCCAAGAGAGCACCTCCGAACTACTTGGGAATCATCATGGATTGAATCACAAAAGCATAAGGGTTTATTTTATGCAAGCCATCAACCTTGTATTCCCTCTAAGCCGTGGTATTACAAGCAGAAGAGGACAGCTAGATCTGTCGTCTCAGTCATCTGCAGATTGCGCATTGGGCACTCCAGTATTCTTACACAGAATTGGTGTGCGGGATAGCCCTTTGTGCGAATGTGGAGAGGGAGACGGCACTTTGGACCACATTTTCTTTTCATGTCCCAACAATGACTCAATTGACTTTTATAAATCCCTTTCCAAATTTAAAATCCCGCTTCCTATTAACTTCAAGTCCCTCCTTACCCACCTTCTCCTTGATCCAGAACTCCTGGAAATTGTGTACTTCAAGCTGTAATCCTCATCTTTATATCTTCGCTAAAACAAATTTTAAGAATGCAAATAATTAGTCATGAATTGATCCAAATTGGACCACAAAGTAAAATAATTAGTCCACTTATACTTTAGAAGTTATAGCCAAATGTTTGTGAGGATTATGGCTTGACGTTCAAGCTGTAATCCTCATCTCTGGTCCAAGAAAACGGTAGGGTCTATCGACTTGGTTCAGGTCTAAATAATTAGTCCTCAATTGATCCACACGACATGCCAAATCTCAGAATTGGTCCTCCAGAGGTTCCGAAGTTATAAGGGTATCTTAGTGAGGATTATGGCTTGAACATTTGGCACCTTCAATTATCTCCGGAACGCCTATAGCTATTGGTTTGAAATTTAGCCAAAAATTAATCCTCAATTGGTCCACCAGAATCATAATCATTTTTAACTAGGTTTTCTTTGAAGAAGTACGTTAAAATCATCGGTTTTACTTTCCCATACATTGCGATCCGATCCATGTACAGTTGTGCACAAAATAATTGATAAACATTGATATTAACCGGTTACCTAAACGATTCTTTAGAAGAGTAAAGTGGGTAAAGTATATACTTATTATTTTGACGAGTTCCCAATTACGTAAATGTACTTACCAAGATATTTAACCAAAAAAAACCTTTATCTATGATTTACTTCAATTAAAAGTTTACAATAGTTTCTTTTCTTACTTAACTTAATTACAACACCGTTTATATTGCTAAAATTATTTAGTTTTAACAAAATCACAGTTGGTTCAAGTGTAAATAAAACAACAACAAAAATTTGTTATGTACTAGCGCTTGCACCCCTCAATAATTAATTATTTAAAGGAACCAGTGTTATTATGTTTGACATTATGTGTCTGTGTCAACGTAAACTGCTATCTATGTGTATGTATACATATTTTTATTATTTTTGATGTAAGCAATAATATATGATCAAACGAACTTCTCAAGTGAAGTTCGATCAATATTATATGAGTGGTTTCATTTGAAGATATAAATCATTTCACTAGGTAGTCCTTTCACCTACAAGGCAACATTCGCACGTTCTTACAAATAACTATTAGTCGATCGATTTAATCGATATCGATTACTCGATTAATTTGAAATTTACCCATGCTCCCATCCCTACCACTCTACGCGCCCATCACTAGCAGCGTCCGCCAAGCCTGTCATTCTTTTTAGAGATAGTTTTCTGCTCAGTTTTCTGGCATAAATTACGTCGTTTATTGACTTTTTTTGACAAAACTCGGGATTTGGGTAGGGAGGGTGATTTATATCTTCAAATGAAACCACTCATATAATATTGATCGAACTTCACTTGAGAAGTTCGTTTGATCATATATTATATTTCGTGGTTTCATTTTCGATATAAATCATTTCACTAGGTAGATGTTTAGAGACATTGTTTTGTCTATATTTTTTCATGATAATGAAACAATATTAATTAAAAAGATGTAATTTTGGCTAGTTTTATTTGAACTCTTAGTATAGGTACCTACAAATATTATTAAATAATATTACTCATCTTATTAGTTAAAAACACTATATTTTAACATATAAAAGTAATCATTATAGTTAGTTTATAGAGTACTTCAAAGTTTAACATTGCGTAGTTACTTAGGTAATTACTTGGTAGGTAGGTACTCAGCTACATTATTTATAACATACTTATATACTTATTGTATATTTTTTAATGAACTAATTTGGTCAGAGATTTAATAAAAAATTGATAATCAATCATCATAGGACATTGATAAATTTAGCAAACTTGTTAGAGGTAGAGGTCCAGGCGGCCGTCTTTTGATCTGATCAAGATTGACGCCGGTAGCATGAGCAGCCGATGTGGCGGCGGCGTGTCGCGTGCTGCTGTGTGTGCCGTACACCGCAAGGATCTGCCTGATCCACATGCTTATTGACTATGCTGTTGTGTTCCTGTGAGGACGTTACGCTTCACAGTTATTAAGAGGTGATTGGCTTATTTAGGTCTGATTTATTTAGTTAAGGTTATATAACCGTCTTATATATAGACGGATTCACCGTAAGATAAAGTAAAACTAACAATGGTGGATAGCTTTTGATTGCATTTAGCGCCTATAGTTTTGATAAAATTTTCATTTACTTTATGATTCTAATGCCATTGCTATTTTTATTTATAATAATCTGTTATTTAGAGAAAGACTTTCAACCATGTGTGCTGTAGGCTGTAGATAATGTTAGTAAAGCTACTTTTGTCTAGGATAAGTTCATTCTTGTTTGGTATACATTTTTAGAGATTTTTGAGAACCAATTGTGGATACTTACCAAGTACCTGTGTACTTTGGTGGATTGGGTATTAGTTTATAACATCTTTAAGGAAGGCGCTGATGCAATCATCCGAAGAAATATTTCTGCCTAAAAGCAGAGATAAAGCGATGGCTCTTATGATGATGCCCTGTGAATCCTGTGATGCGTCTTTTTCGAAGACGTTGGAGGGAAAAGTAATTACACTAAAAACAGAACATTCGAAAGAATCTAATTTAATCATAGTATTGAATAACATTATATTGATATTGTTGAATAGTAATATTAGAAAGTGAGGCTAGTATAAGATGCTGATGAGATGCTGTTGAGGGGATAATGAGACCTGGCATTGCCTGCTCGAGCATACTGCGGCACTCAGGGTAAACGTGAGTAGGAGAGGGTGACGGTCCCTGTTAGTAGACAACATAGGTTTTCGTCACGCCCTCAAGTGATTATTACGAAATAACTATATATCAATCAATGGAGGATAACAGGCAGGTCTAGAAGTACTAGAAGGGAATACTAGAATACTGGTCGTTTCGTCCTCAGTAATTTTTTGTAGGCCGTTAAGAAAAACGGAAAATGAAGGATCGGTATAGAAAAAATATGCATCTGCCCCTTTGTAGCATCTGGGTCTTGTTTCAAAGAAAAGTATTTCTTAAGTTTTGCGCTAGAATGTTTGAAAAGCATCTTTAAATTAAATCTTCGATCTGCCTCTTAATTATATTTCGTGTAATATAGAATGCTAAATGCTAATAGCTAGATTTTTCGCTTCTCGAACCAAGGCCAAATATATCTGGTAAGTTAATTGAAATTAGGAAATTGTATGCAACTTCGTGTCGTAATGTAGCTAATAGCTAATGCTAATGTTATCTACCCATAATAAAAATTAACAAATTGTTTAAGTTTCGGGGCATCTAAGGCTTAGTATATTGCTAATAATACGACATATAATTACTATAGTAAGTTTGAGTTACGCCTTTACGACTCGAGTCCGTGTTAACTTATGAATCATATTTTTGTGTTTAAATGAAATTTTAAAAGCTTTTAATATTATTATCTCATCAATTCAGGTCCTGTAAAATAATTATCATAGTATTCTCTGAATAGAAGGTAGGTAGAAGGTACCTGTACCTTTGCCTTTTAAGTATTTTTGGTTTCAACCAGCCTTTTGTAATGCTGCGCTAGCGGACATTAGGATGCCAATCATTTGTGAAAATTCTCTGATTGTAACAGGTGGTAGTTGAGAACACTTCAGAACCAATTCTATTATTTTATTACGTTTATGGCTTGTAAGTGATAAAGTCATATTTAAGTCATCTACTTACTTAAATCCTGAAAATTTGTAATTATTTTGTGGCTATAAGCTACTATTTTCATAGTTTATAATAAAGCCCAAGCACTCGAGTGATTTGAGTGTAAACCTAACTTTATTTAAAAATTCCATGTAACTACGGTCTATGTAAAGGATATCGTCACATACAAAAATTTACCAATTTTTGACCAAATGAACGCAAGTGACCTACGACCCCTTCTTTAATCTTAGTAAAAGTTCTAGGCGCTATCGTGAGCCAATAAGATAAGGCATTGAGTTGAAATCATAGGTGGATAACAAGATTCTGTGTGTTCACATCCTTAAACAGGAAACGTAGGTAAGTACTTACGATAGTTTTAAGCGACAGAAATAAAAAGTTACGAGACATTTTAGGTCAATAGATGCCATGTAATAATAGCTTGCATGCTGTTCTGCCATTTCGAAATGAAGTTTAGTTACTTACAAATTTATTTAACAGTTTTAGGTTAAAATGAAATCTCTTACCTCCATTTGAATTGGTGTCAAAAAGGTTTTAGATACGATTTCTAGCAAATTATTAGTTGCGATTGACATTTCTTGTTGTTACTGTGCTAACCATGTTACAACAGGAACATATTATTGCTCAAGTGGAAAATTAGAAAAAGATTTAATTATTTTGTTACAAATCCAATTAAGGATACCTTTATTGTTTGTGATATACAATACAACCAACACATTTTAAAAATATTGTACTGAATTCTGCCAGAATGGTGGTTGAGCACGTGGCCTGATTTGGGTCGTTCTCTAAACGTGCGACTGCGTCGGTATATGGGTCGTTGTAATTTGGAACTTGACGAGTGGTATCTTCGTACTCTGGCCCTGGCACGCCCCCCCCCTTGTTTTTCGCAAAGCGAGGAGGGCCTGAGTTTTTCTGAAACTGCGGCCAAGCTGTGCCCGTGGAGCTCGTAGAGGCGGCTGTGTTGTGTAAGCAACAGTATTTCTGGGAAGACTACTGTCTTCCTGATTTGAAGGCATTGCTGTTCAATTTTGAAGCTTAATTTAATTTTCTCTAAAATTTGGCACCGAACAGTGCTTCATCTCGTTTACTGTACTGAAAGATATTCAAAAACGTCTTGGTAGACCTGGTGCGGTCTTTTAAATGCGAGCTTGTGTCTCCGAGCTATAAAGGTCGCATGAACTACGGGAGCCCTCGCTTAGAATCTTGATTGCCTCTATTTTATATCTTGAGTTAGGAGAATGGCCATGGCCCTACTCCCCGATGTGATGTGAAGTCAGTCCAAGTTGAGATGAGAGTATTTTAGTATTTAGCTTTGAGGCTTGAACCAATATGTAGTTGCTAGGTATAGTATATTGCTGAAGGATTTTTTCCTTGACTTCTCTAGCCATTTGAGAGAGATTATCGTAGATTCAATCACACAACTTTAGTTCATCATCCAGGGCTTCGCCCAGGGTTAATAAAATGTATGGGTCCAGTTCCGGAAATTTAAACTTTGCCTCAGGGTCCGAGTTCAATTGGTTGTTGTAACCGCTACTAGTTCCAATAAGGAAGTTATTGCTGGTGCTTGGATCTGTTTTTGGTGACGGTATTGAAAGTGATCACTGTTGGGGCAGTGGTGGCAATTGGCACTTGGTATGTCGCCATCATGATTTTTGGTGATTCAGTCTCATTTAGACCTGATCATGGGTTGTAGGGAATATTTTCGGCTAGAAATATATCCTCATATTCGAATGATATTTGCTCTGGGCACATTCCTTAAATTGTAAAGGCGTTTCGCCTACTGGAATAAGAAGAAAAAAGAAAATTATGCTTTTTATATTTTTATACTTACATAAAAAATTATGATTATTTTTGCATTTTGCCGCGTTCCTATTGGAATCTATGGCAGTATGGTAGCCTGGTTCATATTTGAATCTATGGCTTTGCAAATAAAATTATTTTAATGATAAAAACTGATGTACAGTTTTGAATTTTGCCGCGTTCCTATTGGAATCTATGGCAGTATGGCAGCCTGGTTCTTGTTCGAATCTATGGCTTTGCAAAAATATTTCTTTTACACTTTTTAAATGTAAGTTTATGCAGAATTTCAATTCGAAATTTCTGTCTAAAAATTTTTTTTTTTTTTTTTTTTTGAAGGTAGGTAAGCAGATGAACTTACCGTAACATTAGACATTGTCTCTCGATTTATAGTATGAGGATAATGAAATCCATCAAAGTTGAAGTAACTCACTTAATTTTTTGTTAAAAATTTGAAAAGATTTCGGTATCTTGAAAAATTTATTTTTTGCGAACAAGATCCGAACGCGTGCTTTCGTTGCCTCGCACGGAAAAAGAATGACAGGCTTGGCGGACGCTGCTAGTGATGGGCGCGTAGAGTGGTAGGGATGGGAGCATGGGTAAATTTCAAATTAATCGAGTAATCGATATCGATTAAATCGATCGACTAATAGTTATTTGTAAGAACGTGCGAATGTTGCCTTGTAGGTGAAAGGACTACCTAGTGAAATGATTTATATCGAAAATGAAACCACGAAATATAATAAGCGATTTTGTAAGGGCGACATTGGATCTTTCTGTCCATTACGCAAAATGTGTTTTAAACGCGGAGGGGAGACGGAGTTGCGAGGAGTAAGTAAGTACTATTTATATTAGTATTATTAGGTACAGTGGCGGACACGATCGGCGTAACACTTCCGGTTTTTCTGTATTGCAAAATAGCTCTTGTTCTTTGGTAATACAGTCTAGGGCTGACGAAACCATAGACAAATCTGTTACGGCCTCCTAGTCCGTGACTGTACCTACTACTATTGTATAAAATACTAGTCGACCCGGCGAACTTTGTACCGCCTTACCTCTTACTACATTGTGCATGTATTATACTTTGAACCTTCTTCTTGAATCACTCTATCTGTTAAAAAAAAACGCATCAAAATCCGTTGCATAGTTTAAAAGATATCATACATAGGGACAGACGCGGAAAGCTACTTTGTTTTATACTATGTATTGATGATATTGATGACAACAGTAACAAACAACACAGTGTAAGGGAAGCTTACGTCTACTATCTCTTTATGTATATATTGTAACACTTATCTCTATCTTCGATTGCGCGCACGCTGATTTTGAGTGGAGACAAGGATAGCGCTATTTGGCCAATCCTGGGTTGATAAGAGACATCATGCGCGATACTCCTGTAGAGTTACATTAAATAATATATACACGAGTATAGCGCCTGACGCGCGTCGCGAGACTGTTGTCTCTTATCAACCCGGTATTGGCCAAATAGCGCTATCCTTGTCTCCACTCAAAGGCAGCGTGTGCGCACGCAACTGCGCACTTGAAAATAGAGACAGGTTCTCGAATGTCGAAGATAGAGATGGGCGATTGTTGAAAAAATCAACAATCGAATTATTCGAATGTTCCTATATAGAGAATTCGAATGAATTTTCGTCATTCGAATGTTTTATTTTCATTCGAATGAAATATCGGCATTCGAATGGATTTTTTCGAACGATAATTCGAATGAATTTTCGGTTTGGTAATGTAAAGTACATTTTTATTACATTTTGAAGGATACACGAATATTACTACTATTTTCATGTTACTAGTATGTATATAATTTACAATTTGTTCTTTTTTCGCTAAAAAATATAAAGTTACTTAATTCTGATTTTCGCATAATATCCTATTTGATTTAAAGAGGCTGACAGGAATAAATATGTCATGCACATGCATAAAATACCTACATAATAATGGCATTCCTAACCAATTCAAATAAAACAAATCATTCGAATTAAATATGGATTCGAATGATTTTTTTGCATTCGAATATTTCGAATTGACACTTTTCACAATCGAATAATTCGATTGTTCGGTATTCGAATGTTACATTAGAATGAATCACTCGCATTCGCCCATCGCTAGTCGAAGAGCTAGTATTAGCTAAACTAGAACAGGACTACAAAATCGGGAGATGAAAAAAAACAATGTAAATACTTGATAAAATTATTTCGTTTATTTATTAAAAGTATAGTTTCGCGCCATACCGAAAGTTACCACCTCACCATAAAAAACTGTGATTATTGCAATGAAGCAACTGTGATTATTAAAACATTTTTTTTTGTTATTATTATAACTGAACTAACTGAGATTATTGTTAGTTATTAAAAATAAGTAAGTAAGTATAAGTATTGTGATTTAAACGGTGATTTAATTAAGTTAAGTAAGAAAATACACTATTGTAAACTTTTAATTGAATATATACTTACAAAAATTTAAATTATACATAGAAGTTTTTTTTGGTACATTAATGATTCACATGAAACTAGTGATAGCAATCAATCAATCAGGCTGTCTTAAACATAAGAACAGAACATAGCGAAAACCAAACCCACTTTCACTTTTCTAAAGAATCGTTTAGGTAACTGGTTAATATCAATGTTAATCAATTATTTTGTGCACACCTGTACATGGATCGCAATGTATGGGAAAGTAAAACTGATGATTTTAACGTACTTCTTCAAAGAAAACCTAGTTCGAAGTGATTATAATTCTGGTGGACTAATTGAGGATTAATTTTTGGCAAAATTTCAAACCAATAGCTATAGGCGTTCCGGAGATAATTGAAGGTGCCAAATGTTCAAGCCATAATCCTCACTAAGATGCCCTTATAACTCCGGAACCTCTTGAGGACCAATTCTGAGATTTGGCATGTCGTGTGGATCAATTGAGGACTAATTATTTAGACCTAAACCAAGTCGATAGGCCCTACCGTTTTCTTGGACCAGAGATGAGGATTACAGCTTGAACGTCAAGCCATAATCCTCACAAACATTTGGCTATAACTTCTAAAGTATAAGTGGACTAATTATTTTACTTTGTGGACCAATTTGGATTAATTCATGACTAATTATTTGCATTTTCAAAATTTGTTTTAGCGAAGATTTAAAAGATGAGGATAACCAGCTTGAAGTACACTCAAAAAGGACAGAAGATGGGTTCGATTTTGAGCGGTGCATCAACTAAACTTTCAAATGGGGTTGTATTGAATCCAGTTTCAATCGATATCGATATACTCAAAAATGAAAACTTATAATAAAAATATGTCAGTGTCACAGAAAGATTTTCTTTTTTCTTTAAGTTTTTTTTGTGTCAGAATTATATTTAGGTAGATTTTATTATTAATAGTCTGTGGCTGTGTCCCACTGCTGGGCAAAGACCTCCCCCTCCCGTTTCCACGTTTCTCTTTCCTGTGCCACCTGAGTCCAGTCGGATAAGTAGGAATCGATATCATCCCGCCATCTCCTTCTCGGCCGGCCACGCTTTCGTCTTCCATCAGTTGGCACCCACTCGGTTGCGATTTTCGCCCACCGGTCCGGGCCCATGCGGCAGACGTGACCAGCCCAGCTCCACTTAAGCTTAGCAATCGCAACACCAACGTCTGCAACTCCTGTTTTCGAGCGTAGTTCGGTGTTCCGGATGCGATCGGTTAATTTAACCCCTATTATGCTACGCTCCATGGCACGTTGGCAAATCTTGAGTCTGGATTTTTGATGTTCAGCCAAAGACCAGGTCTGAGCACCGTAGGTTAGGATGGGCAACATACACATATTGACGAGTTTGCGCTTCAGGGAAAGCGGAAGCTTTCCCTTCATGAGCTCCTTCACGGACCAGAAGCTCCTCCAGGCATTTTCGATCCGTCGATCTATTTCTTTATTTTGCCCGTTATTAAAGGAGACAATCTGGCCCAAATAAGTATACTCGTCAACATATTGCATCGTATGCCCATCCACCTCAATACTACGTTTCGTGCTGTTGGTCATAACCTGTGTCTTCGACCGATTCATCTTCAATCCAACCTCGAGACTTGCCACGCTCAGATCTTCTAACATTTGCTGCAGAATTGATGCTGTCGGGGCAAACAGGACAATGTCGTCAGCGAAGCGCAGGTTTGTTAACCTTCTTCCGCCAACGTCAATGCCCTTATCCGTCCATGCGACTGCCAAACTCCTGAACACTTCTTCAAGTGTACAGGTAAAAAGCTTTGGGGAGAGGGGGTCTCCTTGCTTTACTCCACGTTCAATCTGGAAAGATGGACCAGGTAGGTGAAGTCTTATGTCTGCAGTGCTATGTATATAGATGGCTTCAATTATATTAATGTAAGTGTGATCAATATTTTGTTTACGGAGGGCTGCAAATATGGCGGAGTGATTTAGACTGTCAAATGCCTTCGAGTAGTCAACAAACCCTAGGTAAAGAGGCTTGTTAAACTCTGTACACTTTTCAATGACCTGGTTTACTACTTGAAGATGATCCGTTGTAGCAAAGCCTGGTCTGAATCCTGCCTGTTCGGGTGGTTGCTGTTCATTGAGCTGGTCTGCAATGCGGTTCTGTATAACTTTTATAAATACTTTGTAGACGTGGGATACAAGACTTATTGGGCGGTAGTTGCCAATATCTGTCTTGTCTCCTTTCTTATGTAAAAGTATGATGTTGGCGTGGCAGAGACCTTCTGGTAATTTTCCAGTGTACAGGATAGCATTACAGAGATTGGTAATGTGGGGCAAAAGTGCGGGTTCGCCTATTTTTAAAGCCTCCGTTGTAATACCATCCTCCCCGGGACTCTTACCATACTTCATAGATTTTAAAGCTACGTGAACCTCGTAACCAGTGACAGGTGAGACAGTGCTTTCATCTGGAGGTATATATTTTTTGGTGGAGGGCTGTTTGGAATCGTCGGCATAAAGATTTCTATAAAAATTTGTGCAAATCTCGACAACCTTGTCTCTACTGCCTTGCTTGACGCCTTCGCTGTCGGAGAGTCTGGTTATCCAAGATTTACTTTTATTTATTCCTTGTTTGGCTACGCGGAGCGAAGTATTGGATAGGATGGCGTTTTGTACTAACTTTGTATTATAATCTCTAATATCTCTTCGAATACAGCGCTTGACTTTTTTGTCCAATATGTAGTAGCCTTTCGAACATTTAACAAGTTTTTCCCTTTCTTCAATCAGTACTTTAGTTTCGGAACTCAGTTTGTTGTCGTGTCTTTTCATTCGTTTAATTTTCCTACTTGCTATTTCTATAGATTTCTTAATGTGTTTGTATTGTAGGTCTGTGTCTTTTGAATCAATTTGGAGTGGTCCAAAGTCATTTCTAAGTTCTAAGTTAAAGGCTGGTTTATTGTTAATTAGTGTGATTTTATCTATGTTCTTGATTTGCAAGGCAAAAAGGTTTTTTCTATATATTTTAAAATTAAGGTATAATTTGATTCTAAGTGGTCTATGATCGGAGCTGAATTTAAATTGATTGATGATGGAAACGTCTTGAATAATTTCTTGATCTGAAGATAGTGCATAGTCTACTTCATTTTTTGTTTTACCATCAGGTGATAACCAGGTCCATCGACGATTTGTCTTTTTTGTGAAAAAACTGTTGCACACTTTGAGACCTTGGCCAAAAGCGAACTGAAGTAGGCGTGCTCCACGAGCATTTCGTATTCCAAGCCCGTGTGGTCCGAGTATTTCTCCATTATCATCAGTTTGCCGTAAGCCGACTTTCGCATTGAAGTCACCGAGGACAACGTTCCATGTTCCTCGGTGCTCATTGCAGACTCTATTAAGATGATCGTAGAAGTCCTCGACGTCATCGTCGCTGTGTGTGGTTGTTGGTGCATAAATTTGGATGAATGAAATAGTTTTATTATTTGTTAATTAAAATTTCAGAACAGCAATTCTGTCCGAGCATCCTACAAATTCAATAATATTATTTTTCCATTTCTTAGCCATAAACCCTACACCATATAGTCCACTGGTGACCCCGAAATGGTAAAATATATTATTTTGTGTTTCAGTCGTCTCTTCACCTAGTCTCCTAACTTCAGCAAGGCCTACAATGTCCCAACTCACATCCAGGAGAGCGTTTTCAAGTTCCACGAGTCGCTCATCCTTCATCAAAGTGCGCACATTGTAGGTCATGACGTTAAGTTTATCACAGTCCGTTTTGCTAGCCAGTTTTGTTTGACGGGATATCGATTCCGCCCAGGGATTCTTCGCACCCCAAGCTCCAGCGCCGCCCCGGCTACCGTCGTCACCGGGAGCCGCGCTGGAGACACCGGGCACTAGGGGCCTTGGTAGTGAGTGTACTCTCATGAGGGGGGTGTGGACCGTGTACCCACCACGCTGGTCCAGTGCGTGTTGGTAGGGGTTCGCCATTGCCTCGTTAGTTGTTTAGCAGGGTATACCACGTGCAGGTGAGGTTGACTTGGGGCCCTAGGATGTTGTTTGGGCCCCCTTATACCCCCTATTTAGGTAGATAGATAAAAAAAAGTATGCATCACATTGATATATACATTGATATATATTTACTAATCCCTCTGTGTCTGTGCCCGTCAATCATACATATTACTAACAAAATATTTAAAGCTTACTTAAAGATTTGTCATGAGTTTTGTTTTAGTTCGTCCTAATTTCTATTTATATTTATTTATCAACTAGTCGACCCGGCGAACTTCGTACCGCCCAACCTATTAGTATATTGTGTATGTATTATACTTATAAACCTTCGTCTTGAATCACTCTATCTATTTAAAAAAACCGCATCTAAATCCGTTGTCTAACTTTAAAGATATAAGCATACATAGGGACAGACGCGGGAAACGACTTTGTTTTATACTATGTATTGATCAATATATATAAAACTCTTCCGTTACTGACTGACTGACTGACTGACTGACTGACTGACAGACAACGCAGAGCCGAAACTACTGGGCGTAGAGGGCTGAAAATTGGCATGTGGGTACCTTGGGGAGTGTAGGTGAGCACTAAGAAGGGATTTCCCGAAATTCCCACGGGAACGGGAAAAAACGGGATTTTTGTGTTTATGAGAAATCTACGCGGGAAAAACCGCGGGGCAGCCTCTAGTCTCATACAAGCTAACGTTGAGAATGTCCTCGGTATAGGTATCGGATCAATCTAGCTTTCGGGTCTTTAGCTAGAGTGTTGATAATGGGTTAAGTATGTGTCTTTGTGCATCCCATATACGAAAAAATTACATTGTTTTAATTTATTTATTAGGGAAATTTTACACATAACCGACATAACTTTGTAATCCGCATAGTGTAAAGTATCCTGTTATGTGCATTTTTACACATAGCAAACCTTTTCTGTGAAGACAAAACTGCTATGTGCATAAAAAATAAGAAAAAAAATTCTAGCACCATGGGTGGGCTATGAAAATGTATGTAATTAATGTCGAGGTAATAACATATTTTTTAGCAACTTTTGTCATTAACAGTTTTTTTTTAATCATTTTAATTTTTAAATTAAACAGTTTTTTGCTTCTCCTGAAAAGTTGGTAAAACACACATAACAGTTTTGGAAAGCGCACCGACGATATTGAAAGACACCAAAAAGGAAGACATGATACAAAAAACAGGCTGTACGGTCATATGATCTTTGCCTATCTACGGATGAAGAAGGATAAAAAAAAAATTAAAAAAAAACCTAACCTCTTATTTTGTATTTTCAATAGAAGTAAAAGTTTTCTGAATAACTATGCTGCGGTCTTTACGAAAATTCTTAGTACTGGAAAAGAGCAGAAACATAAGAATTCTTCAAAGAAATACATTCCTTACCAATGAATACAAGTGTTTCGATGCTTGGAATTCAAAGCGCATGACGCCCGTGCTAGAAAAGGTAAATCTGAACGACTTCTACAACCAGCTAGACCAAGGCTACGCGACAAAAGGTGTAATGAGTGCCACTGATGTTGATATCTTTGCCAATGCTATCAAAGACTCTAGTTACCTAGATGAACTGCGCGATATCCTTCATAAGTTGAGATTAACAGCAGAAACAGGCAATACCCTTCAATCTACACACCATGCAACAGTAAGAAATTATATTGAATTTGGAAACACACAAGATTTGATAGAAATATTAAAGGAACCATTAACTTATGGTATTTTCTTAGATGATTATGCCGCTAATATTTTACTAGATAATCTTCTTACTTCTGAGAAGTATGAAGATGCAGCAATTGTTGCAGCTCTAGTAATGAAGCAAGAAGAATACTCAAACAGTATAACCTGTGCCCTGTGCCAGTATGCAAGCTACAAGTATGTAACTAGTTACTCTCGCCCTCCACCTGAACTAAAAAAAGAAGGCAAAACAAAAATAGAAGAAGTTAAAATAAGGATAAAATTTTTAAGAAATCCTTATTTTGATGATCATTTTGATTTAAAAGATTTAGTTTTACTATCAGGAAAAACTATGGCATGGATGTCGGAAAAACATGTGGATAATCTTAACTTAAACATGCAAGCAATTGGCTGGTTATTTTACAAAAAGTATGACAAACTACTAGAACTAATTGAACAAACTTGTAATAATAAAAGCCTTAGGGTGTACAAAGAATTAACAGATTTAATTCAGAAACACTGTGACATGGAAGAAATTGAGTCAGATAATAAGGCATCTTTACAAATATGCCTCAGCCTTTTGGCTCAGGCAAAGTCACATGATGCAACAATTGAAGAAGATTTGAAAGTGTCAATAGAAAATGCAATTAATAAATCTCAAAAGGAAGATGTAGCTCAACAACATCAGGTAAATTTATTTTATGAATGTGTACAGTACCAGATTCGTTCAGCGTAACACTTCACACTTTTCTGTATTGCTAAATAACTCTAGTTCTTTGGTATTACAGTCTAGTGCACACAAGACCATAGACAAAAGTATTACTCAGAATTAGACCACAACTTTACCTACAGCTTGGCAACGGTGTCTTGACACGGAACCATTTTTATCGTTGGAAAACCCTAAAAACTATAACTTCTAGTAAAGAAACAGATCATGAATTTGTTAATTTTAGATTTTGACTAACTTTGGGTTTAAATAGTGTTTTATTTAGGGAGAAATTAAATATAAAGTATTTAGTCCACATACAAAGTGCCGTAAACTGCTGCAACTTTGCACGAAATTTAAGCTTTTTTAAAATATCTTTTTAAGTATTTATTATCTGTGTTTTTGTAAACATTAGCAAGCGAATTAGAGATTTATGCCATACGACTAAAGGTTCATATTGCCGAAACTGTTGATATATAGATTTCCAGAAACTGTCAAAGTTGTAGGCAAAGTTGTGATGAAATAACTCAACTTTGCCTAGTAGATTATTATCAAAAATATGGGTCGCATTTAAAAACCGATTTTAATTACAGATATCTAACAATTGAGTTACCATCGAGATGTGCATGGGTTAGCATGTATACACATACTTTTTTTTATCTGGGTAGCAGGCAATGTTGGGCACACTTTGAGCTTCATCTTTAAATATTTTCATAGTAACATTTAAGCAGAGTTAGGGTTGCCACAAATTGAAAAACATACAATTTAAAAACACAATATTTATTTAAAAAAAACTTTAAATAATCTAATGGCATCAGCATTCTAATCAGGCTTGTAATTCGATAGTGCTTTGCGCCGTACTAAATCTACAGAAACGTTTAATGTTTTCTTGCGAATAATCAGCGTATAGCTGAGCTCCAAGTTTTTGTCTTCTTTTCTTTTCAATATTTATCTTTATTCGCGTACCTGTACAGTGGCGGACACGGTCGGCGTAACACTTCCGGTTTTTCTGTATTGCAAAATAGCACTTGTTCAATGGTAATACAGTCTAGGGCTGACGAAACCATAGACAAATCTGTTACGGCCTCCTAGTCCGCCACTGTACTACCTACTGTACCTACTCAATATCCTTGACATATAGCCGTACTACACAACATTAATATAAAAAGATATATTTATTTATTTATAAATATATTAAGTTGTTTGCCCATTTTGATAAGTAAGTTGTTTATGTTTTGTAACTAATAATAATGTTCTTGGAAGAAGCCATATAAAGAATAAAAGAGTGCCATAATTGATAATAAAAAAAAATTAAAATATTATTTGGTACCCTAGGCCTAGGCAAACTTGAACCACTAACGCCCAAGAATCCCTTTGCAACATTGCCTAGCATCGTTAGAGTTGTAAATTATCATTTAAACAAGAAACATCATTATAAATAGGAGAAAGAGCTGATTGACTTACCCTGTAATTAAAAAGAAAGTTGAAATTCCAAGTAAAAACAAAAAGTTTGCACAAGCCTAAAAATCCATGCGCTCCGCTTGTGACTGTTGATATTTTATATAAAAAAAAAGACAGAAGAAGCCATTTCAAATAATAAGAAATGGGTTGCCAATAAAATGTTGCTATTTTTACTATTATTGAATGTAAAAAAAAGAGAGCACTTGTCTAGTGATTTCAGTTTTAATAAATTAGGCAAACTTGAAGCGTTGGCAAAGTTGCAGCAGTTTAGGTGCCTATTTATTATTTTCTAGTTATCTGTGCCAAGCTGTAAGTTTGATTGCATTTTTTTTTGTTTAAGTAATTAAAAGAGTTCTATTTTTGCACTTACCTTGATATTAAATTTGGCAATAATCACATTATTTAATCAAAAGTAAAGATAACTCAAATTTAAAAACCCCCGACCCAGTCAGACCCCTCATCAACTTAAGTAGAACTAGAGCTAATCATCTTAAAAATATCATGGTTACCTTAACATATACTTTCAATATCATTGAAGTAACACTGTACCAAATTTTGAATTGATAGGACAAATGGAAGGTGGTAAGATCCTATCATCCATTATTCAAGAGCTGATCATCTTCAAACGGCAGATCAGGTCATGGTTATCTTAAAATATACTTTCAATATCATAAATGTAACATGGTACCAAATTTCAACTCGATCGGACATAAGCAAGCTAGTTAGATCCTCTCATCCCTTATTCAAGAGCTGATCATCTTCAAACGGCTGATCAGGTAATGGTTACCTTACCATATACTTTCTATATCATAGATGTAACATGATACCAAATTTCAAATTGATCAGGTATAAGGAAGCTAGTAAGATCCTCTCATCAATTATTCAAGAGCTGATCATCTTCAAACCGCTGATCAGATCTTCATCAGACATGGCTAAGAACACTCGGCCTGAAATTATCTATGACTAGCTTTTGCCCGCAGCTTCGCACGCGCTTTTTCATTAAAAACGTTAATTACTGGTTGATTTACTACTCAGGATTTTGGTGACATCATTTCTGATCGCACCTATACCCCCTCAAAATATCTAACTATTTACAGTAGTAATATTTTGTTTATTTCAGTTCCCGTGGCAACTCCAGAAATTCCTTTCTACACTCCACCATTCAGACACTGAAACTCATATTTCTAACATTTAAGTATATAAGCTGGTTCGGTAAAATATTACTCGGTAGTTGGTTTATGTACCTACGCGAGTAATTTTTTTTTAGGCGCTTTATGTTTTTGGGAATGTTCCGTTACCATGTGAATTTTGGTGAATCTTTTCTTAATATGACTCTGAATCTAATTACACCCACTGAAGAACCCATTTTCCTATTTTTACGTCAAAATAAAGAAATATACATTGTTTTCATACTAACTAAAGAGTCCCGTTTTACGTTCCCGTGGGTAATTAGTATATTTCTTTCTTCCAACTACTACTACTACCACAGAGACACTTGTAGACCAAATTCCACGTTGACATACTCAAGAAAATCAATTTTTCATACAAAATAATTAGTCCGGTAATCCCCGTTCCCATGGGAATTTAGTTAATTCCTTTCTTTCAACACAGTTTCATCAACTGAGGAACCTGTACACAAATTTCACGTCAATACACTCAAGAAAGTCGATTTTTCATTACCACAAAAAAAGTCCCGTTATTCCCGTTCCCGTTGGAATTTGGTAAATTACTTTCTTTCAACATTCCTACATTTACTAAGGAACCTATACACTAAATTTCACGTCGATACACTCAATAATGTAGATTTTTCATACTAACTAAACAATCCCGTAATTCCCGTTCCTGAGGGAATTTTGGGAAATCCTTTCTTAGCGGATGCCTACGTCATAACATCTACCTGCATGCCAAATTTCAGCCCGATCCGTCGAGTGGTTTGGGCTGTGCGTTGATAGATCACTATGTCAGTCAGTCAGTCAGTCACCTTTGAGTTTTATATATATAGATAATAGATAGACTTTATGTCCACCATGTTGGATTTTAAAATTTCTAACTTTTTCGTAATCAGAACCCCCAATATCCTTAAAAAACTCCACACATTTCGATTTACATTTTGCGTTTATAAATTAAAATGATGATTTCTTTTTTTTGTAATAACGACTTCAAAAACCTATTAACATAACCCATTTGGATTTGTAAGAAAAATAATAAGCGGTTTCGGTTTTTCCTCAAAACTTTGTATCAAGGACTCCAGCTATAAAAGAAGTTATGTATGATACCATATTTGATGTTTTAATATTAATAGGAGCTTATTTTCAAAGTTCGTTTCTAGTGTCAATAGTTTACATTTTAGCGATAAACTTGTTTTACCCTGTATAAGAACTTAAGAACTCAGGGGCAAAAAAAAACTACTTATGATGTTTTTAATACAAAGAGAATGTACAGTGTAAATTTCAACATTCTGAATCCAAACGTTTAGGAGTTTCATGCACACTGTTACACCCTGTATACGGCGTCCCGTTTGTTTTTCGTAATTATCGCCCCCAACAATATAGAAACATCACCCATTTTGAATCCAAGAGAATCTTCAGTGTAAATTTCAACTTTCTAAATACATACGTTACACCCTGTATACGGCGTCCCGTTTTTTTTTCGTAATTAGCGCCCCTAACAATCTAGAAACATCGACCATTTCAATTTCTAAGAAAAATAATGAGTGGTTTCGGTTTTTCATACAAAATTTTAACACCCTGTATCAAGGCTTTTAGGACTAATCAACGCAGTTTTGATATCATATTTGATGTTGTAATATCATAAGGAGCTTATTTTGAAAAATTCAAGTCTCTAGTGTCATTAGTTAAGATTTTAGCAAAAAACATATTTCACCCTGTATAAGACCTCAGGGGCAAAATAAAAAAAAAACAACCATTTATGATGTTGGTGATACAAAAAGAATCCACAGTCTAAATTTCAACATTCTAAACCCAGTAGTTTAGGAGTTTCATACAAACTGTTACACCCTGTATACGGCGTACCGGTTAAGTTATCCCAAAATCCCGTCTTAGTGGGTGCCTACGTCACATAAGGAAGCTACTGTCCAAATTTCATCTTTCTATCTTCAGCGGTTTCGGCTGGGCGATGATGAGTGAGTGAGTGAGTGAGTAGATCAGTGGTATTTGGATTTTATATATATAGATGATCATCTTCAAACCGCTGATCAGATCTTCATCAGACATGGCTAAGAACACTCGGCCTGAAATTATCTATGATACAAAAAAAACTAAACGAAAATCGGTTCAGTCGTTTGGGCTCTACGATGCCACAGACAGATACACAAGTGAAAATTATAACACCCCTCTCTGAATTTTTCTTTCGGGGGTTAAATAAGGCTAAAGTTTTAGATATGATATAAAACATAACTTCTAAAATTTATAAATATAAACAATGAAGATGCTTTGTAAAGGGTTTTAAAAGTAAAATAATTTTATTTCAGTTATTCAAATCATGGGCTGAAATCAGAGAAGAAAAATTAAGTGAGCAACTCAAGAGGCTGGATCGGGCCAAACGCATACAGCTTCTTCTAGAAAAACAAGAAAAACTCAAGATGACTGAACAAAAGCTTTGGTTCTTTGAAGAAGAGGAGCAAATTGATTTAAAAATTGAAGAAAAAGAAAATTTGAAGGGCTATACATTAGAGAACAAGAGTGTGGCTAAAGATGCAGATAGTGATTATATACCCCCTGAAATACTTCCTAATCGTAAATAATTAAATTAAATACTTAAGTCCCCCATATAATTCACCTGTTCTCAATAAAACTAGTGTTTATATAATAATTTAATTTTTTGGTTTTCCTGATAATTTTAATAATAAGTAAGTACTTAATTCATCAAAATTTAAAATCAAAAAAGAACATTTGTGATGAACAGCTGTAAGTACATGTATGTAATTTAATTGAGGAGCCCGGGTGGGCTAAAAATAAATGAAGGAGATTGGGGATCGAAAATCATTAACAAATGAGAAGAGAAACAGTTTAAGGCCCATTTACACGGAGAGAGTTTCACGGACGTTTTGGGGCGAGAATTGTATGCGATTATCGAAGGCGAGAACGCATTCAAAGTGTGTTCATTTCAGGGATGTTCCGAATGTCGAA